>JAWPHD010008015.1:0-120587 GCA_037043455.1 Cyrtodaria siliqua | reverse complement strand
GGATGAGCTGGCGGAAGTTGCCGATGAGTGATCACGACAATGCCCTCCATTATCAAATGGGTGAAGCCTAAATGGATAACCGACTGGTGGATCTGAGCATCGGCGTTGTTAAACCAAAGTTTGGCGATGTTCCAAGTGGATGGCGAATCATTCGGATAGAAAACTGGATTGCCGTGTGCCTGGAACAGTTGTATTGCTATGGGAACGAGTTGTCCATCATTTCGCTGATAGAAAAGCGCAATTGGTGCGCATACGATGGACCCCTCAGAAGTTGGACAATCGCCAAGTATATCGTGGTCAACGATAAATAGGCGTTTTTCTTTCAATGCATCATCCAGAGATTTTCCTTGTAAGTACGTTAATATTTTGATGGGAGTTATACCGAGTTTATCTGGAATTTGATTGCAGAGCCGTATGGATGTGTTGTTCACGCCTGCAAGCCTTTGTGCTCCAAATGCTTCATCAGTCTCCCATCTGAAATTGTCATTTGATTCTGGATTTTTAGTGACTATTTATTCATGTTTAAAAATATAAAACCTTACACAAAGGAGAATACTCTTTATGCTCAAATCATCTTCCCGATTCGACTAGAGGAAAACTAAAATGGTGTTTGCCTTCAAACTGCGTTTGATTAATGCATGGTTGTATGTATCTATCTAAAAGAGGCGTTCACATTTGTAATTCTTAAATGGAATTGAATTTCTCGAACCATTTTTAAAATTGTATTACCATTTTTGATACCAAAAAACGTGTTAAACAAAGCAGTGTTTGATGCGTTATTTGTAAAATTAATTTGACGGAATAAAAACAAAAAATGCATTTTTTAATTGGAAATATCTTCAAATGTATATATAATATATAGCCTTAACTTCTTAATTCTTCCAATAAGCTCTAGACGCTATACCTAAATGTTACGAATTCATAAATTTGATTATCTCATAACATGGTTTCTGGGAGTGTAATAAAGCCATGACTAGTTGTAGAGCGAACGCGTTACAGTCGCGTAACGTAGCTGACGTCATGAAAACTACAAAACGACGGAAGGCAGCTGAAATATTATATTGATTTTATATCTGTCTATGGTTAACAGACTGTGACTCATGTAAGTGGCAATAAGCATGCTTTACAACTTGAATTCCTAGAGAACTCGTCTGAAAAACTTGAATGGTATAAACACATATTTTGTAACGTTGAAAGGTTAACATTTCACTTGCTGAAATGACGTTTTCGTAAACCAGTCTATTGTAGCATATCATTCTCAACATCTCGTACACTGCCTTGCGGGATCCCGAAGAATGACGGGATTGGCCGAGCGTTCACGTTTGGTAGCATGTAATCAGCTGAATTACTATTATGTGTATATTAGCGACGGAACATTCACAAGCCTCAATAGCGCAATTGATCGAGGCGCCGTGTTACTGCCCAGGAAGGTAGGGTTCAAGCCTGCTGATTGCCCTATTTTTTCGCGGGATCCCGAAGAATGACGGGATTGGCCGAGCGTTCACGATTGGTAGCATGTAATCAGCTGAATTACTATTATATGCATATTAGCGACGGAACATTCACAAGCCTCATTAGCGCAGTCGGTCGAGGCACTGTGTTACTGCCCAGGAAGGTAGGGTTCAAACCTGCTGATTGCCTCATTTTTTTAAAAAAATAAAATAATTTTCATTGGTTTCATTATTACACATGGTAACAGTGAACAGTTTATATGTATTGTAATGCACACTATTTCTGTGCTGATGTGTACTGTAGCACGTCGTGCTACAAAGGTGAATATGTAATCAAATTGTAAGGCATACATCAAGGATTCGCGTAACACAAATTTGGTAAAAAAACGGTCATGGCGTGTTTACGTCTCCGTGACAACTCTTTTTTTGAATATTGTTTTAACACCCGTGACTTGGTCTGTTATTATGTTAAACTTTGTTCCCAGAAATAATGCTATTTTCTCTCGGAAGCTATTTTACGCTTGCGTAAAACCTTGCTTGTGATTTCTTTTACAAATTTCCGCCATATATAAGGTAAATTGAAAACATTAAAGTGAAGCAATCACGTCGTACATGTGTTATGTGATAAAGAGAATCTTACATGAGTGACTGTGTATTATTGACTTTAATAAACTCGTTGGATAAAAATATAGGATTCTCGGCAGAGCCTCGTATCCTATCATTTTATAAAACTCGTTTATTAAAATCAATAATACACAGTCACTCATGTAAGATCCTCTATATAAGTCATAGATGAAGTAGTTATGAATATCCAACAAGTCATAACAAAATCAGAACTCGATGCGTAAAATATTACATTTTATATAGACCTCCTACAAGTTACATCGATAGATACTACTATCAAATATATTTATAAAATAGTTGTCCAGAGCAGGATTAAAATCAGGGACCTACAGCTCTTATTCGGTCTTCAAGAGCTGATGATAACCATTAAACTACACAACCGGCATATCGCCTGACTGTAAAATAGAAGGTAGTGTGTTCGAGTGTCAAGAGCGGAAAACTTTGTATCTGGAAAATTAAAGTAATAAATGTGCATAAAGCAATATGTATTTTTCGTTTTATATGAACGCCTTACAGTTGGTAACTTAGATACCCCGATTCTCCTTGAGCTGGTGAACAAGTAATTATAAACAGGGGGCGAACGTGTTTCGGTTCGTTACAGTTTTAAGCGAGAGTGAAAGTTTCGTTACCGAGAAAACATGGCAGCGTTTTGTGAAAGAGAGCATAACTCTGTCAAAATGAAAGTCAGAGTTATTGAACATGTGTAACAACATAACGTGGGGTAAGATAAAGATGTGTTTGAAGTGTTATGAACATAGGTAAAATACTTTTTCATGTTATGACCAAGGTTAGGTTGCAGGTTAAAATGTAACGGACGAAGACGGACGACTACGGACAAAGTGATCCCTAAGTGTCTGGCATTCTACGCAGGGACGCAAAAACAAATGACAAGAAATATGAATATAATAGATACATCAGCTAACCTTTTTGATAGTACACTACCGGTTTCTGGCCATTTCATATTCTTACACTGAGTTGTTACGGCCATAAACCATACACTGGAATTGTCAGGGTATCAGGTCAATTAATTTGGTTCGATTAAACCTTTCTATAAGCTAATTTCCTCACAAAGACATTTGTCTTCGCTCGGAATCCACAAAAACTGACGATTTAGCACGACGCACAATTTGTAAAATTGTCAACAGAGCCGACTGTACCTTCAATAACTTTTTTGAGTCTTAATATTTTTTAAAATTAACGATTGCATAGCGTAACCATTGTGATGCATCGCCGAATGCAAACCAAGATTTCCGATATAGTATAAAGTCTTCTCTAAGAAAAATAAAAATTACCTCAAGGTGTGTTTACTAAACCTCCGCCGCCATTATTTCCCGGTAACGAAAATTTCGCTCTCGCTTAAAACTGTAACGGACCGAAACACTTTCGCCCCTCCGATAAATAAGACACACCAACAAAGATACAAATTCGGTTTAAGTATGCATTCCACAGTTTTAAGTATAACCAGGATTAAGATGAATGTTTTGATAGAATCATTATACTTAACTGTTTACTAATTGCTATAGTTACGAGAGCTGTTTAAATAATACGTGGACTGTTTCGATATCGTACTCATTTTTTGACGTTAACCTTTAAGATTCGTATATGTTGTAATCCAACTCAAAATAAATCAAATGATTTAAACAAAAACTTGATACCATGTCTTGTTATGTTGAAATGAATGATCTAATAGTGCGAGAAACCAATTCATGGAGACGTCATTATTTCATAACTGCATTTCGGGAATGGCTAAATGAAAGTAAATTCGTCGGCAAAAATACACAAAACTAATAAGTAAATGCACTCTTCCTTGCTTTTAAGTTGAAACTGACGACGTCATATAAAAGCACGGAGCACTAAAATGTTCATAAAATATTAAATAATATTAACTTTTAATAAAACGAAAAAGAAAAGTTAATACAAAAATTATAAAAAAGAACTTAAAATGTTAAAATCTTGTACATTTTTTTCAAAATATATGTGTTAATAAATTAAGAAAATCTATATGTATTATATAAACATGTCTTTTGGATGACAATACTGTTTGTTTTCTAAATACTGTGAATATTTATGCTAAACTCAATCGAATTAATATGATCTCTTTCTAAAGCTGTGATACACTTATAAAACATGTATACTCAAAAATCAAATTGGAATCAGTCGTTAACTTTAACTACTCAAGCGATATATTGGAATTAACTTAAATGTGAACTCTACTGACCCGCGTCTCTACTACTGCTACTAGCTACTGCAGCTACTGAAAACACACAACCTCGGAGTATGGGACATCTGACAGTATGTTAAGTTTACCTGTGGATGTCATTTGGTGCAGGCAACACCCAGTCAAACAACTGAGAGAGTTCAGCAATATTCTTAGGAGCAGGCTGAGCAACTGTCTCATAGAATTTTGCCGCACTTGTTAGGATAAGCGGTACACCGAGAGTCAACGAACAATAAGAAAACGAAAACTGTTCATCTTCAGGCATTTTCTTGCACTGTGGTGGTAAGCCAGCTACCTTCACTTCTAATTGGTACTTTTCCCGTTGTGCTGCCAAATCCTGTTCCCTGATTTTCTGAACTGAAATAGTGTAATACAATATTTCTTAGATAGTATGATTATAATACAAATGCATGTGTAGCAGAAACACCTAAGTTGACAGAAATGCATGTATTGGTAAAGAAAACTCTATCTGACTTTTAATTAATAAAATAAATTGAGGTTGACACAAGAAGACAATATAGCAAACCAATGAAAAATCGTGTTAGACCACTGCCATCAAAGTGACGCGTATGGTGTGCAAAATATGGCAGTATGAATAATTCAAGATCGAGCTGGATTTTTTGCCTCGCCAGACTCATGCTTGTCAAATGATTTTTCTATTTTAAATTAAGAACTAGAATTAAACTGGATCAACTGTTGAAACTAATTAAACGCATTAAATGTCGTTTCATAATTTAGCACACAACTCGTGGTGTTCGGATTTAATAAAGTCATGAAATAAATATCATTATAATCTAGTGAAATCCATATGCAAATGAAGGTCTAATCGTCACTCAGTTTTGAGGTTGGGCCTGGGTGTTTAAAGGTGTTTATTTTGTGTCGATAGAGTTTGGATTCCCAAAATATGCAAGTTATATATATACCTAGTCGTCAGTAGATTTAGAAACGGTTTACATACGTTATATAATTTGGCTGTTGTTGGCGGGATAGCTACCTTAATAGGCATCCTTCTGAAGGGATGGTCCCGAAATAAGATCGGGTTATGACGTGTTTTATAATGAAGTTGTTCCATTAAGTTTAAGTTTGAATGACTAGCGATCATGATTTATGTCGGTTCAATACGCTTCATTCAACCATACGGCATATATGACATGTGGATCAATGTGCATTGTTTATGGGCAGTCGAAGCCATAAAAAGATTACAATATTTTCGAATTCTGTATACTGTAACATTACGACAAGCTATTCAATCATTTTTTTCTATTGATTTAAACACTTATCAAATGAATCAGTGAACTTTTTCAGAGCGCACACTAGAAAAGAAACTCTATTAATAGCACAGTAATAAAATAGTCATATACATAACGTGTTATATGGGATATTATAAGAATCGTTCATGGGTAACCGGTAAAGATCGGGAATGCCAACACGAGATACAATTGTTTTTATCGTAACCGAGGCTCTGCAATGTATTTGTTGACGTTTTACAATTCTGATTTATATGTGTAGGACTGGGCCTACAGTGCTTAGGCGAAGCTAAGCCATTGGCCAAAGTACATGTATATAGGCGACAGATTCAGGAATTTGTTCAGTATACAAGGAATTATATGTGTGTTTAAATATTGTAAATATCGTATTATAGCTTTCACCCACTAATGGGCTGTTTCCTTGACGTGGTTAGGGGGCCTATCGGTCTCCTATGTGTCTGTTTGTTTGTAGGGTGTTTTACGTCATTTTCAACACATGCCAGGTAATATATGACGGTCGTTTTTTTATGGTGGAGGCAGACCACCTAATTTTCCAGAATAGAACCAGTACTGTACACCTCAAACATATAACAACAAAAGTATGTCCATGCCCCACTTTTCTAGCGGGGATGCAACAACAAGAGTGTGTTCATGCCCCACTTTTCGAGCGGGGATGCAACAACAAAAGTGTGTCCATGCCCCACTTTTCTATCGGGGATGCAATAACAAGAATGTGTCCATGACCCATTTTTCTAGCGGGGATGCAATACCTAGACGGTTTGATGCATATTGTTGGTCTTTTTTGTTTTATCTTGCATTGTGTTTCGTAGGGATATTAATTCTGCATATTCTTATCAGATTGTCATGTTTGTAATTTGTATTTATTATGTTCACGTTTTTAAAGAATATATACAATATCCTATGCAAAAAGCTATTTCACACAGTATCAACTTACATAAAGACCTTTTGAAAACTACAAAAAAGACAATGAATACCCTTGTCTTAATCCTGATTTCACATCAAACCATTTGCATATTGATTATTAACTCTAACACATGATGAGACAGATCTATACAGGGATTTTATGGCTATAAACATTTTACCAGAAATGCCAATGTCACTTAATCGCTGCCAAAGTTTTTCTCTTAAAATAAAATAAAATGCTTTACGAAAATTAATAAACTTTTTTTCACTTCTATTATGGAAATAGTTGCGTTTAAAACATGATCATACTCGTTATTACTGTTGACATTATGGTTTGGCGTATGACTTTCAAGTTCAACGTCTGTTTAAAAGATTTGTATAATCTCGTTCCCATTAAGCAAAACATCCTTAACAGCGTCATCCAAAGTACCTCCATTGGAAAACTACTTTTCTTAACTTGGCCAACACCTATCTTTACCATAGTGTTCCAAAAATTAGTTTGTATCACTATTCACTTCATTTAATATGTCATTTTGCAATATGTACCAATAGAGACGCTTACATCTCTGAACTTCATTGTCAAACCATTTTCTAAAAGAACAGTATTCATATGTAAGTCTTGACGTTACGGACTTACCAAGGTTTCCACTTTCACACATATTGTTCCATAAAATTGTAAGTGTATCGTTCCACCACGGCTTTCCAACTCGCCTTCTTTTGTTATTTAAACTAAACTTAATAGACTTGTAAGGCACCTTATCGTACATTTCATTCCTAACAAGATCACACCAGCTCTGATAAACTGTATCGATCTATGATTGTGTACGCAGACCGCCTTCCAGGTCAGCAATAAAAACATTGACACACGAGAGGATCATCGCTACCCAAAATACCATTAGGAATAAAATTCTAGTCACATTAATCAAAACTCTGACGATCTTTAGTCTCCGTATAGATTAAGTCATGTTCTTTATTTTCATTACAAAGTATATTCCAGGTAAGAACGGAATGATGTGGAATACCTGATGGAGCGAGTACACTTACATGACCAGAACAATTTATAACATCGACTGCTCAGACTCGTATCACTGAACAATTATCAAATGACGATAACTGGTCATGACATGCTAAACAATAATCTACTTCAGAACAACCTTTACATGGTGACACAGATGTTAAGTATTTACTTGTGAATTTTGTTCCATTTTTTAGTATTAATTAAGAACTCAACTAAAATATTTTTGTATGTGTTTGTTTTAAAGTCAACAATATCTCTATCACAAACATTGTCTCTACCGATACAAGCAGAATATGACCTTCTTGCATACTGTTTGCTTTAAAATTATTAACGTGACGCCAGTTGTCAATCTTTTATCTAATTCAACCAATCAAAACAATACAAAATATCAAACATCAGACAAACAATAAAACGTACAATTGCATTATAAAGCACGTACAATTGTATTATAAAGCACGTGCAACTGTATTATAACATAACATATTGTCAATATACACCAACAAAAGGGATATATACGTACTGGCGTCATGTTAATTAGTGTCAACTTAATAAGTGATGTATTGTAATTGCAATAATTATTAACAGAAACTTGCATCACAGCTATTTTACAACGATCGTTGTATATCCGTCAAACACTAATATAACAGGTCTAACTTACGTGCTTCTGATCGCAGCATCCACACTGGTGATTCCTCCCCTATCCACACCTTTACTACAAATGCAACAAAATATTCGTATATTAGCAAAGTTCATGTACATATTAATATGGTACTACCTACGTATTAAATTTAAATATATACAGAAAATGTTTGTTATCCGTGCACCCTCCCCCTCTCCCTCTATCTATAATATGAAAGGGCATTACTTTGCTGTACGGTATACTTTTGAACATTAGAACTTGACGCATATGTCCTGCCTGGCAAGCCAACAACCATCGTCAGGCAATTTATGACAAATAAATTCCCCTGTGAATACTACGACACCTCATCTAGCAGAATTATAAGCCAACAGTTGCGTACATGTAACATGGAAGGATGACAACTAAATCAAAGCAAAGCCGCATTTCATTAAGGGTGTGGAGGTGTTAGCAAATAAGAGCAATGCCTTTCATGTTATGGTATTATGGCAGTATATTCGTTCCACTGCATGAAATATAAAACATAATCAAGTTAAGTTTAGTGTTAAGATCGATAATGATGCCACTCATAGTGATTGTTTTAAATTGCAAACTCATTAAATATAGAACATGTACATACTGCTTGTAATACTTGTTACATATATACTTCGTTAAAGATGTAATACACAAAAGTCAATTAGACAGCGCGTTCATCTGAGGCATGATTAAAAAACATTGAACCCGATTTCCCCCACCCCACTCTCCCCATCACCCTGGACAGACATCGTAGTTTGAAACACAAAACACCATGTTAGACGGATTTAAGTATTATTGCCAAAGCATTTTGTAAATGCATTTGTATTGTTAGTTTAAATAATAAGCGAAGATTGCTGAAATCCAAAAGCGATAGTATAATGTCATTTTACTAAATGACGTATTTTTTGTCATTTTTAAAATGTGCACTTTTTACAATAACCACTCAACAATTATGACCGCAATAACAAACATTATCGCAAAGGTGGATGCAAAGATACTGCTAAAAGCAACCTGATCTACATATGCAAGTGACTTATATGCAGCTTATATGTATCATACTTAGCATATAAGTCATTTGCTATATTTTCTAGGTGAGTATTATGTGTAAGTGGCTTATATGTCCAGATCATGTAAGCATATACGCCACTTATATGCCATTTATATTAGGAGCTGACATTGGTGAGCTCTTATAAGCCAGTTATATGAAAGTGCAAATTTCCACATCATAAAAAACGTTGAGTCAATATGACTTGTAATCAGACACTACCTTAGGTCAGTGAGACGACGGACATGCCTCATTTTGACACATTATTTAAATTTCTCAACTAGGATAGAATCTGAATTTAACGCTGTGGAATTTTATTGTCAAAAGATTGAATACACATTAAATAATGTGATAAACATTTAGTGATTTGGTGAAGGATTTATTAGAAATACGTTGAATCATTATGAAATGAGGAAAGGAATTGGTTGTATTTGTTAACCGTATCAAATCTGCTCAGGATTCTAGTGTCAATAGAAAACATATTACATGGGATTATTAGCTGGTAAGTACAGTTGATGATTTTTTACTAACCTGTTTTATTTAGATGTATTGTTAGATAGCAAAGGTTTATTTAGATATTTTGTTAGATAGTACAGGTTTATTTAGATGTATTGTTAGATAGTACAGGTTTAAGGTTTATTTAGATGTATTGTTAGATAGTACAGGTTTATTTAGATTATGTATGTGTTGGTATAATTACATACATATGAATATAAAAGATACTATTGGAATAGACCGAATATGCATAAAATTATTTTGTTAATTAATTCAACGTGTAGCTGATATGTAAGCATTTACTTAAATTTACTTGATTTAAGTTGATTTGATTTAAATTGACTTTAATTAATTTACAAATGAGAAGCTATGAAGTGTATGCAATCACGTATGGCATCTACGAATATATAGAGTTTAATTAACATTGTTGAAGTGATACGGGAAATAATTCCCGAGTGAGAAACATTTTTGCGATATAGAAACAAGTACGTTTTCGCACGAGTTTCTTTATCGCAAGAATATTTCTCACGAGTGCTATCTTGCGCACTAGGCGAGATAGCACAGTAGAGGAAGGGATATGTTATAGATTTTCTCAAACTGGGAAATTTCTATAATTCATCACAGAATATATAATATACAATGTATAATTATCAACAGTTAGTGTGTTATTAGGACTTAACAATATATAATAATCCATAGTTAAAAACCTTCTCCTAACAATGAAGGAGTGAATTGTATATGTATATGTTGTTTAATATGAAAACTGAGTTTGACTGTCAGCCATATATTTATATTTGTATGTATATCTTCGTGGGCGGTTATTGGAAATTTGAAAACAAACTACATAGATACATAGTTTATTCTAAAATCCAAAATAACATGACAGACAATGTAACAAAATAGTACAAATGCATAGTATACCTAGTAATTTTACACAGTTAAGTGTATTTGTATCCAGTGGAGAAGGTGATACAATTTTGAGTTAAATACTGTTTCTATACAACAACATGCATATATAAATAAATATGTATAACATTACAACATTAATTCGCATTACCTATTTAGGTAAAGGTACTCATTTCTTTTATTAAAAGCCTTATAAATAAAAATAGCTAGATTTCGTATTTGCTTTTTACATGTAGAATTAATCAGAGAAATGAACTTTTGCATATTCGGACGCATGAAATAATACGTTTTAATATAGTGTTTTATTATGTCTGTATATAAAGGACATACTAAAACAAAATGGAATTCATCTTCTAAATACTGGCACAATTTACATTTCCTATCATTAACCGGTGTTCTATTTGGTTTGCTCCAACGTCCAGCTTAATACATACAATATCATCATTATTCTGAAAAGTTGAACTATTAACAAACTGAAGACGATCACTATTCCGATTTCCAACTTTTGTCCAATTTTCTTGAAAATCTTCGTTACCCGCCATTTTTTCTATCTACTAGAACTGAGAAACTGTTTTCTGTGTAAAAAACACTACTCAAAGTCATAATCGCGTTCAATTTCACCACAGTAACTTTCCACAGAACGTCAACTATAGGTTCTTGATATATGTGTTTGTTTAAAATAAGTTCTTTATACACTTAAACACGTTTTCTTCAAAACATTTTATCACACGCTAAAAACACAACTACACTGTCCGCCATGTTTAATTTATATATATATATTAAACGGAGTTAAAGAGCAAACTTAGGGATCAATACCCCTGTCTCCTAACTATGGATGCATGGGTCCAGTTCATGCCATATCAAGTCAGTTAAATCACAGTGTTTGTTTCGCAGACAGGGCATATTCTGTATATCCTCAAACGTATGTTAAATAACCAGATAAATCCACTACATAATATATATTAATGACTTTTATTAATAGCCATAATTTAATGTTTTCAGATTGGAAGGGAAAAAAAGGAAAAGAAATAGACCAGAAGAAGCCAACAAAAAAGCATCGGAAAACAAACTGCCTCAACATGACTGCTATATTAATGTTATCTTGTGTTTTATTTAGATCAACTGATAATATACTAATATATTTAATTAAAATTAATAAGCTTGTTTATGTTATGACGTTTTATGTTACCTATTGTTAACATTATATTGGCTTAAAGTTGACCTACTAGTGGAATATATATCACATATATGTCACATATAAACCACTTATAAGTCGCATATAAGTCACTTATACGTGACAGAGTATTTGGCATATAAGTGGCTTATAAGTGAGATATGACTTACATCTCATTTGCATTTAAAATCAGTTTAAGTGGCTTATATGTTACTGGCCTATGTCAAGTATGCCACATATAACCCAAACATATGTCACTTGTGTTTAAGTAGGGAAGTGAAGATGAACGTACCTGGAATCTGCATATCTATAAGTAAGAAGAAACAACAAACATGAAACAACAATAATCCCGTTTATGAAATCAAACATTTGAAAGTATAATCTCAACACTCAGCCGCATGTTCTTATGGGAGACCGGATTGACGCAAATTGCGAACTTGGGTGATCGAGAAGCATTAGGACGTACCATCAGTCTAGAGGCGCAAATGAACATCGAGATTAATCTAATAAAAGTACGCCTGTGTAACTAAAACGGAGTAAAGCAGTAAAATCAATACGTCGACTTTGTCTCGATTTATTTGGTTCAGAATAATCACACATATTTGATTATACATGTGTTATAAGCATAATAAATTATGCCGACTTGTTAATCTGTGTTAGGGTATGTTATTTTAATGAGGGAAATTATGTTTAACGGCTCCGCTAACTCGCCGCATTTAAACAAATCGTCAGGTTGTTAAGAGAACCAAGTATCCTCACAAACTGAAGAAGATTTACATTTGGTAATATAATATGGTACATACCGATGGCTGCAATAGCGTCACATAAATCTTTACAAAACCGAAGACTTAGGTCTGAAGCTTCCCCCTCATGGACTGCAAAATGCAAAATCTCCACAAGCGCATCAAATCCTTTAGCTCGGATGGCTATAGCTACAGAACCCTCTCTAAAGCGTACATCTGCATGCTCTTGCAGAAACAGGACTTCTTGAATACTCGTTCTCTTTGATATATCTTCTTTACTCCATGTATGAGCTCTATGTTTGGCAGATTCGTCTGGTAACTTACTTTCCAATTTTGCCGCGAATTCTGTAAAATAAAATGAATGAATGCAAGAATAGCAAACCAATACTTAACAAGTAATAACTAGTAATTACCTTAGTGTTTGAAAACGTTTAACGATCAAAGTCACCTTAAACTAAAAGCGAATAGTGGGCCAGGTTTGATTTTGGCGCATACGTCGCATATGGATTGTTATAAGATTATTTGTAATACCTTTTAAATAAAATAATAAACAGAACAGAACAGAACATATTCTTTATTTAGACTTAAGCATAACAGCTCATCGTCACTGAAATCTTTTTATGCAGTACAAAGCGAGTTTAAATTTATACATGCTAGGATTTTGTAAATAAACGTTTGGAATATACATGCTTCTCAAGTTTTTTATAAAAAGGGCATATTAATACAAAATGATATTCATCCCCAGTGTCATTAGTTACGCAAAGTGTACATTTACGCAGTGTATTTTTACGCTGATTTCTATCAATATGCATATGCCGCCCTGTTTCAATTAATAGTTTATGCAATAGTATTTATCTAAAAAAAATTGTCAGTGTTGTCTTTTATTTCCCTATATAAGTAGACAGAGGAACATGTAACCATGCTACCACGCCACTGTGTAACGTAAATATCTCTTAGTCTATTCCTAAATGCGGAAACAAATACATCTATTTTGACTGATTCTGGGTACATCCGAACTTCAGGAAAACCTGAGTTTCTTTTCTTTGATTGATAACTTCTGAGTTGAGAATACAGTTATGCTGTTTGGCTCCACATACTTGTAGAAAATACTTTACAATTCCTATTTTCCTACCTGTATGTAATGGCTATCTACCCAATTCAGAATAAAAACTATAGAGTGCGCATCATTGGTAAAGTGTAATATATAATAGCATTTACGTGATATAATTTATTTAAACTTGTCATTTTGTGTTCAACACAAAGACATTTTATTTCATTGAAAGATAGACACACAAAACAAACCTCTAATATGCAATTTTTGAGGCCTATAAGCCGACGGTATGTCGTTAATTTCCTTGCGTAGAGCCACCGATTTCCGTAATAGCTCTGTAAACAAATATAAACATAAAAGACAAAAACGTTGTGTTAAATATCAATATAATACGTGTTAAAGTTCTCAATTATTGGTCCTTGTGACTAACCCGAAACCACACGAGTTACTTACTAGTGGAAGATACTAATTTACGCTCTGTTAAATTGTTATGCTTCCCGAAATTTTCGAGGGAGCATATAGTCGCCGCTTTGTCCGTCCGTCCGTCATTCCGTCCGTTCGTCACACTTTTGTCCGGAGCATAACTTAAAAACTACTGATGGGACTACAATGACACTTCAAACAATGATAGAGGGTAATGAGAGGAAGTGCAGAATGCAAGAACCGTAACTCTGTCTCATTCAGATTAGAGTTATTGTCCTTTGTAATTTTATACTTAGCATGTTTGTTCAGAGCATATCTGCAAAAGTACTGATGGAAACTTCACACAATGATAGAAGGCAATTAGAGGAAATGCCGAGTACAAAAAACATAACTCTGTCATCATTCAACTTAGAGTTACTGCCCTTTGTAATTTTACACTTTGAATTCTTATCCGGAGCATAACTTTAAAACTACTGATGGGACTGCAGATTGAAAACTGCTGGATGATACAAGCCATATGATAAGCTGAGGATACATTTCGGGGAGCATCCATCGGTTCTACCGATTTTCATGTTGGTACTTGTGACTAACGCGAAACCACACAAGCTACTTACTAGTGGAAGACTAATTTACGCTCTGTTAATTTCAACGTCACACAGAATATCGTGTTTCAAATATTAACAAATATAGAAAAGACATGTAAAAAAAGAAACATTACATTACCATGAACTAGCATAAGGTTGTAACTTGAGATATACTAGCATTAGTAGGTCAAACAGATGTAAACATTGTAACACATTTACAATAATAAATGTGACGGTATGCCTTTAATGTCAATTGAGGATATGTAATTTTAATATTAGTACATACATGTATGCATACATATACATATATTATGTATAGTAAGTGGTCTTCATAGTGAGTGAATATCTTCAGTTGGTGACCTTTTTTGAAACAGACGGATATATATATATATATTATATTGGGTGATATTTTGGCGAAGTGGAAACTGACGAAGTAATTGACTAAAATGACTGAATTTCAACTTGTCTGTTATTCAAAATTCGTCGAAATATATTCTGAACGGAACACACGTTAGCAATCGTGTTTTATAAAACCAACGTTCCCTGATTGTACAGCTAAATCACCATAACAACCTTATTTAAAAAAAATGTTAAAAAAAGTAAAAGAATAGGCGATGTTCTGTTAAAGATCATATGTGTCGGTCCCTAATAATTTCTCGGAAATACCAGTTTTACTTTCCCGTTTTGAAAACTTCACTATTGTGTTCTAGTAGATAGATCTGTTTCAAAAAAAATAAACATAATTAATTAAAATTGTGATTCAACTTTTGCACTATTTTATATACTCCAGTGGCTATTGCAAGCGCATTTAACACTACTGGCATGTCACAGAATAAAATAGCTGCATACTCAAAACTTGTTATTGTTGCTTCGGAAATATTTGATATTTTATATGTGAAAATTGTGTTCGATAAATTTGCTCACATTCATTTAAACTAATTTCCAAATGGTCATAATAAATCATCAAACTAATATAACATATACATAGAAACGTTTAACTTACCTTTTACTCGTTTGTCATCTAATGGTGTTCCATCTCCGTTAGTCACATACCTTTCGTCTGTTTTTGGTTTGAAAAGATACAAAAAAAAACATGCTGATTTTTATGAAGTTAAAACAATACAACACTGACTACTACGAGATCGTGTATAGCATATTTGACAATCTCTCTCTCTCTCTCTCTCTCTCTCTCTCTCTCTGTAATGAAGAAAACAAGAGGCCATGATGTCTAAAGAACAACACGATAATAACGTTTCATTACACACGGGTATTTTTCAGATTACAAACATATGTACAAAGATGTGTTAAAATCTTCTATTTAAAAGGACAAACACTATCTTTGTTCCCTCAATTTATCTTTCATATTTTGGTAATGCATTGCAGTACAACTTTTAAGTAACAGTTGGAAATATAAAATGTAGTAGTTATATTATTTGCCTGTCTCGGTGGCTCCTGCTGGTAAACTGGTATCATCCGAAAAGAACGTTTTGTGGCATTTCCACGGGATACGTTGGAAAACGGAAAACACTTTGGGTTCTGCATTTTCATTTTCGACCCTTATTGTGTCTATCATCCAGTTGAATTGTATCTCTGGGTTGTCTGGACCGCTAATGATTTCGATGCGATCGACAGCCGAGAACTCTTTCTAAAAAATAATAAATAGAGGATATTACATGAGTGCTCGTTTAATATTAACTTTATTTGACGAGTTTAATAACATTAGATGATGCAATTCTGTGCCGAGCATCAAATATCCTACATAACGTACATTTATTAATGTAGCTTATGAAATCGTACAAACTCGCTCATGTTCGTAGATCATCGGAAATAATGCTCGTAGGTATTTACAAATATATACGTCGATTCGTTGGGTTTGGGTGATTTGCCACGGCAAAAGATGTGTCGGCAGCGTGTTAAAGGAGTTGGTCCGGTCACAGTAAACACAGGTATTATTTCATATGGCCTACTATTTAAATGTCAGTCTCGTGTTAGAACAGTGTCAGTGCTGTAGATAATCTCAATGAATCTAGCAAGAGGTTTATTATTTATTCTTTTTGTGGGAAGTGTGTGTGTGGATGGTGTGTGGGAATACATGGGGTCTGCTTAACTTGAATCCAGAATTAAGTCCAATGGCATATAAGTGTATACATAAAATTGGAATATCAAGGTTATATTTGTTGGCATAAATATCCACCAAAATACTTAGGATGTTTTTACTATGTTTAATGAATGAGACTCATAGTTACTAGTAGGTAGATAGTCGAGGCCTTTTTACCCTTCTTCGCAGCGGTCTTTATAATTCCCCTTCCCACCCAAATTTCTTTGAAAACCATGCAGTTTTCTCCATTTTTGAATGCAAGGTTGATTTATCAACTTGCATCCATAGTCATTGCTTTTGGCGCCTCCTCGTCGCCATCTGGCGGATAACCTACATATTTCCTCATAAATCGAGGCTTCAAGTCGTACATGCATGCTGATCTATGCTAGACAAACGTATTGGATGCTGAAAACAACTATAATGCAAATAAACAGGTCGAGAAACTCTACGAAAATCTCATTACAGTAGGAACGCCACGGACCTATAACATATCAGTTCTGTTCGCATTTTTAATCCGCGAACATAAACTATTTTTTTGTATTTTACGGACTATTTTACGATTCTTCAATTAAATCAGACGCTATTTTTTTACACCCGAAATTGTTGTGCTACGTCGGCGAGCACTACGTGTACCTATGGAATCTAACAATACGCGTACAGTGTTTCATACTGTAGATTATGTAAAACGAATACCTTATTGGACAAAATAACGTCCCATTATGTGTCAACACGGTGCAGTGTTGTTGAGAGGTCACCGTGACATAACTTGACACGTGACATATATTGACATGTTGGTGCAAATTGGATTTGGGATTACTGTCTGCTGCTAGAGGTCCATTATCAAGGTATTTGTTTTGTCATTAAAATGTGTTTGTTAATAAACAGTACACACCACTTTTAGATCGTACATATTTAGACATTGGCCAAATATAGTGCCTAAAAGTGATGTATACTGTATAATAGAAAGTTCATAATCACTATAAGTGTTATTCGTGTACTCCGATCTTTCCAATCTTTCCAGTAACTGTAGAACGTTTCGTGGAATAAAACAATTACTAGTAGAAATGCTATCAATGTCCCCCGCAAACCCCGGCCCCCACCCAAGTGTGTGTGTGTGGGTGGGTGGGGTGGGGGGAGGTGTAGATGGAGCTTGCATACCGAAAACAAGGAGGGGGTAATGAAACGAGAAACCCCCTCCACCCCCACCCCTCATATGCATGAATGTAATTTGTTACCTTTGTCTCTATATCGTTATGTTATCCCATTTTCTCGCACATTCGTGAATACATAATACTGACTATAATATCTGTTATAGTCAACGGTTATTGGAGGACACAACATTAGCGTTTTGAATTTATGGAGTAAATGTCACGGTGCAGTTGTTCGTACATGTACACCGGCATCTTGGTTTTACAGAGGTAAGATGTGATTTGAGCTTACTGTTAACAACTTAAATTTATTATAATCATACTCGCAGGATCTATGATTTTGTAGTATTTCTGTTGCTCATGATTTTGTCTTCTATTAGGATGTATTCGTTTCTCTTTAGTCATACAGATGTTTACGTTGTTCCTGGATGCAAATTCACCATGTTTGCGCCATTTTTTGGTTCTCGTTGGAGCAATTTTTCTTTAAGTTTTATTAACATAAGCTTTATTTCGAGTCTTTCTTTGTTTCTATTCTGATAATCCATATAGGTCGTGGATATTAATAAATAAAACATTCGTTCCTCCCGCCGTGTGTGGTGACGTTATCGTTTCTCACGCGGTTAAGTTTTCAGGGACTTCAGGTAGACATTGATCAATATTACCCTCATATTGCATGGTTTGTGGGTGTCGGGGTCGAATTGAAATGGTTTCTCAACATTGGTAACTTCGTTTCTTGCCTTTGTTTGTTTTTAAAGCGTTCGTTTAGCGGGGTTTGCTGCGGGCTTGGGCGTAATTTGTTCACCTGCTTAACCTGCATTCCAAAATCGAATGCCCCCTTTACTTTCGGTGGATGGGAGCCTGGACACTCTATGACTTGGAGTCATATGGCGGGCAGCGAAGGTGTGAAAGGAAGGACATATAAGTTTCAGTTTAACTTTATTCAGCTCCTGTATACCCAGAGACTGAATTGTAATCTAAACATAAATTATATACAAATTTGCTGTCCGTACGAATTGATAAAAAAACATTTGAATTGATTGAATTCGGTGCACTGGTAATTATGCTTGAATATCAATCGTGCTTTCAACACTTGCTTAAATGCTTATCAGAAAAGTTGCTTTCATAATGAACATTTAATTTGGTGCACATGTATTTATGTCCTTAATATTGTAATATTCAATCTGCTTTATTGCTTAATGCTTTCTGCTGTAAGGCTTGCCATAATGGTCTTTTGTGCTTACCGGCAGCCCAGTTGTTAAACCCCATGCTTGGGGCTTGTTTTTCACTCCATGCCACGCCCAATATTTGCCAAATCTATTAAAGTTTAAAAAATATTTTTATGTTTTGTTATTACAGTGCTCTCCAATAACCCGATACAACTACCATTGAAACAATGTAAACTGCCATTGACATATAATTGAAATCTCGGTCAGATTCATATTTATGTACAGTAGAGTTTTGAGACAATGAAGTGATTTTGAATTTACATTTATTTACATTTACTAGATACTTTCTTTTGCGAAAAAAAACGCGCCAAATTTCGAGAAAGTATACTTCACTTAAAAGCTTTTAAGGAGGTGGAGCTACTACACTTGCATCCAGTGTGTCTCAAAAGAAATGACTAATCCCTGGGCTGGAAATATGCTGTGAAAGTGGAACAATGTTTTTAATGGATCTCCAATTCAGGCTACATTATATTTTACATGTATAATGAATGATGAGAGATGTTTTATTATCTTAAACGTGTAATTGAGAACAAGTAGTATTCATGCTTTATTCAGTTTAGTTCTTCTTTTTTTCTTTTCTTTTTTAAAAATGTTACATTATGTATAACAAAGGATAAACTATGTCTGTTTGATCATTGACTTTGGATTGATGTTGTTTTTCAGAGAGGCCTCAAATGTGATTCGTGCCCTTGAGCAGCTCCAAGTGAATTGTGATACTGACGACTTCAGAATGTCAAGCCGTATTAAATGTCATTGGATCATATGGAGGTGGGAGCCTTTTTAAAAATTGTTTGCACTTGTACGTGTAGTTCTTTAAATTGAGCTTGTATTACTACACGTGTTATGCTTGCACGGTGCTGTTCAAAGTAAGAGTAAAAAATGTTTTCAGTGATAATGCAGCGTGATTGTCATATGAGCTCGTGTAAACAACATGTACTGGATACATGCGAAAACAAGTTGTGTTAAATGGACACCAGGCAGTCTTTATTTGTTTAAAACTTCTGGAGTTCGGTCAATTTATTTTCTTCATAATTTGGATTTGTGCAATTATTAATATTATTTATTAGAATAGTTCAGAAGAAATTGTTTTACACATTACTTACTGTTGATAATAGTGCACCTATAATATAGCTAAGTATTTGATAGAATAACAAAGACAAAATGAAAACTGACACTTTTATTTAATTGTTAATGCAAGCAGGTTTAAATTTAAACTGTTACCGGGTTAAAAAATGGAGATGCTAATGTTAATGCTTGAAAAATACTTCAAGATTGCCGTGTGTCCCTTTAACATCAACAAATTACTATATGATTATGTTCTATGTGATGGGTCCCCAATTTATTAAAGGGACACAGAGCAAATTTCCAATATTGTGGTTTTGAGAGAGAAAATAAATAATTGTATATTAATGTTTTCTCCCCATGAAAATTGACCTTACTAAGTCATTAAAGTAAAATATCCTATGAGCAAAACGTGTAAAATTTAACTATTTTAGATTTTTTGGCAAGAGTTGTTTTTTAGACCCCGTCTAGTAAAAATGACGTATATAGCATTGCACCCTCTGTCAGATTTAACTTTCCTTATAATTGCTGTACTGTTGGATGAAAAATACATTAAAATTGTTCTGTAATCATGTCAGATCAATCATATACTCGTATAATACACAATATAATATGTATTGACCCTTTATTTGATATGCCATTTGCTCAGTTTTGGTCATGGGACGTTTATAGCATATCGGCTTTGAATCCAGTGAACACGGATTCAAGTCTTACTGGCGCCACTGGGTTACTTCGATGTGTCCTGCTAGCCCCGTTCATCTGATGGGAACGTAAACCGGGTGGTCCTGTGTATCGGAGTCTGTCCTCCAAGCTCGTTAAAGAACCATAGGTATCTAATCGGTAGTAAGCGTAGGACAGGGTTCCTGGATGCCTATGTATCTTTCCCCCTCTCTTTGGGGCGGCTCGAAATAACTTAAACAACGTGTTGACGAGGCGTTAAACAATAATTAAATTTAAAACTGTCCCATTCCCCTAAACATGGCCTAGCTCCCCCTCGCAACACCTGCTTCAAATTGAATACTCTGCTCGACTTATATTTACTTTTTATTTTCTTTCAGGCTGCACGTCATGTGGAAGAAGACTCCATGTACTCCACTGGCCAGAGTCAATGCTGAAGTTTATGTTCGATCAATTATTTGCTTAATAAAGTATACATATGAACTAAAATAGTGTCTTTATAAGTATGTCTTCCACGGCCTTTCCGTTCGTCCGTCACAAATCTTGTCGGCGCTACTTGTTGTATTTTGACGAAACTTTGTACGAAGCATCAGTATGTGCATATCAAATATTGAAGGTCAAGGGCGCCATGACCCAATAATGATTATGAAAAACGTTATCTGCACTGTCCACTTCCCCAGAAGCAAATCTCATCAAAATTCATGGTTTGAGTGCATTTGTTGAGAGAATGATGCCTTTTGATTTTGAGGTCATTAGATCAAAGGTGATTGTCACCGTAACATGATAATGTAAATTGTTGTAAACTAAGTCCACTTTCCCTAAAGCAAATCTAATGAAACTAAATGGATGCGTGTGGCGAGAGGGTGATCATTTTGATTTTAACTGGGTCAACGGTCGAGGTGACCGGATAATGAAATGCATTGTCCGCACTGTAACTTCTCTTTTCCTGAAGAAAGTCTCTTGAACGCGATGGGTTGACTGCCTGTGATAAGACTATTGAACCGTTTGACGGTTTTGAGATTCATAGGTTCAAGGTCAATATAACCCTGAAACGATCATGAAATACCTTGGTCACAATGTAACTCCTTATTTACTGAAGCAAATACATGCTTTGGTAAAAGTATGATCCCTATTAATATTGAGGTCAGTAAATCTAAGGTCAACGTCACAGTGACTTGATCATGAAAAATCGTGTCCGCAAAGAAACTCTTTTTTACTTTCTCTAAAGCTAATTTCATAAAACGTCATACTTTGACTGCCTTTGGTGAAATGATTAACCCTGTTTATTTTGATGTCAGTAGTTAAAAGGTCCGTTACCATGACCGGAAAATGAAAAGTCTTCCCCACACAGTTTTTCCTCTTATCTAAAGCAAATTTTATGAAACTTCATTGGTGGACAGTGGAAAGAGGATGGTCCGTTTGATTTTTAGGTCAAAGGTCAAGTTTCCTGCTGACATCCACTATCAAACATTTATAAGAAAGGTTAAGCATATGTTACAACACACATGTTATAATATTAATGGTATAATATATGAATATTTTCTTGCACAATGTTGAATCCAGTAAAACAAGTGGTTTTGTTTACCGATCGATACTGTCCGCCTGTGGACCAAACCACTTGATGTTAAATTACAGGATTCAACAGTGTGTAAGACATATTCCGATCATCCATTTTTTTTAAATCATAAATTAAAAAAAAAAATTAAACAAACAAAACATGCTATTTGATGAAAACAGACGTATTCAAAATTTCAGTAGTTGAAAGGTCCGTTACCATGACCGGAAAATGAAAAATGTGTGCGTCTTTCAAAGTAGCCATATTCGCAGAATATGGTAGATTTCAACTGCTGAAAACAAACATGTATTTTTTTTTCAGGAAAAAATAATTCTATGAATATAGTATTTATCATCGTTATATATTTTCAGGGAAATGTTTAATATGTCTGTTTTCAAATACTACAGATCGTAACACACCGCGCATGTATATTCAGTATTTACTTTCAATATAGTAGTAAGTATGACTGCGTTCTGGGACCATAAAAATAAATATAAAAGAATAATATATATAAATATATATATATATAACTATATATGCCCTTTAAAGATAACAGACCCGCACTTTTTGGATTCACGCGTACAGTGTTTCACAATCACCACACATCTGGCAAGTGCTCCATTGACACAATGTCATGTCCACATGTTTATGTTAGTCTGCACACAATCATGTTTGTTACTGACAGTAGCATGTCTGTTACTCGTCAGTCATTTATTTACTTGGTTAAAGGGACACATGCCAATCTTGCTTTCTTTAAATCACTAGTCGCCCCCTCAGTTTTAAACGATCAGTTTATCGTTTTTTCGGATTTCGAAAATTAACCCTGCAACGTATATTGCCGCCATCATGATTTCATTTTCCGATATACCGTTGCAACATTGTTTGTTAAAATAAATTGGGCACTCCGACATAAACCCAAAGCATGTATAGATCAAAAATTTAGTGTAAAATACATGGACACATACATTTTAAATATATGTATTTACATAACGAAATTATTTAATTGTTTCTGTAGCCGGTCGTCTTTCTAAATGAATATGAATGTTGCCGTCTTTGGGTCGGACAGTCCTGTTACTTAATTAGTACTTGTCTCCGTTTATTGAAATTCTACATATATACAGAGTAGAGATGTATCGATATGATTTTGTTTTTATTCTCGCTTCTAAAATGACGAAATAAATCGATTTGAATAAAAGACGCATTCTCAGCAATACACAACGTATTGTGTGTACGGGGTGGAGAGGGGAAGCCGACGGGGTTGGAGGGCTACTACCGTAATGTTGCTCTCATAAATACTGTGAACATACTACATCAATAATATAACAACTACTGAACAATGCTGAAATCGATTTATCTTTATAAATGAATTCATAATTCCACAATTTTATTCCGTGCGAACATCGATTTGGAACGTCGATTCGGGCGTATTTAAGCGATTACGAATTATATACATTTGAAATATATATATTGAAATCAATTATTTTATTTCTTGTGTACCCGGTCGCGTCTGTAAATGGGGGGGGGGGGGGGGGGGGGGGGGAAGTTCTTCTCTCCGATTTCATTAAAATTGTGCATATGGACAGAGGAAAGATTTATCTACGCGTACGTGCATTTGTTTTTATTCTCGTCTCTAATATGACGAAATAAATCGATTTTGATTTAAAAGCGCATCGTCGGCAATTTAAACCTTAAAACAACCTAAATTCATTCCTTTGAAAAATACCTTTAACTATTAATGGGAATTACACGAAGTGTACACCAATTATGTTCGACCAATGTAGTTTGTGAATATTATTACTTTAATAACGATCTGTGATTGTGTTTTGTCATAATCACAGTTTATATATAAGAGGTGAGTGACAATTTTCCCGATAAATGTAATTTTCTTCGTTTGATCGTAGAGAATTAGATGAAAATTGATTTAGTAAGTTAGCTCCGAGAGGTGTCGCTGTGTAATTGCACGAGATTATCGTGAGTTTCTCGTGCATTTTAGCGCGGTTTTAAAGCATTCAGCTTAGGGTGCGAATGATAACTGGACGTGTAATTTTTTTGCTGGTAATTATATAAAATTGTGTGCGGACAAAGCTAATTCATCCGCGGTTGATATAAGCAATAGCTTGAGAGAGTTATTAGCAGAAGCGAGAGGACAGAAGGCAGATTTAAATTCGCTAAAGGAGGAAGTTCGTGGAAATTCCCTGACAGTGGCCTCCGAGGTGAAAAAACTCAAAACGGAACACGATTTGAAGTGGAGGTACGAAGGGAACAAGATTCAGTACGAATTCAATACCGAGTTGGCGGACAATTTAAAGCAATGTCTGTGGGCGATTGAGAACGAGAAGGCCAACTACGCCAGAGAAATCTTCCAGGAGGCCGGTGAAAAGTTAAAGGTACGAAATAAACACAATCGTATAGCCGACACCTCTGAGGGTGGCTGGGAAACCGTCAGGCAGTATGAAAGCAACCCTCTTGCAAGTAATTCCGAAGACGAGTCACGCATATCTAAGGCGGAAGCCAGAGCGGTTCGGAAGAGAAAGAACCACACTAAACCCAAGCAGAAGCTTAGCAAACCATCAGCTACTGTTGGTAGTATGTACATTAACGCTTCTTTGCCGTCTCGCAAGGGGAGAGGAATGCCATACGCATCAGGTAGTCTGCAACAACAGGCTACTATCCTGCAACCTTATGGACCCCCGACAATGGACCCCGACAGGGTTCTTTTCGGGGCTACGGAGCAACCTACGTTCAACGAGGAGTCGGGCCGTGCTTCGCCTGTGGAGAGGCCAGTCATATCCGACAATTCTGTACTTACACAAGAAGTGCAAAACAACCTGAACAACCCGTTAAAAAGTGAGACGGCCTGTACTAGGGAAAACCCGAATATCGAAGATAAGTATTCTATTTTTAGAATAAACACTTTCGAAACAGAGAGACATACTTGTTAAAAATAGGTTAAGAAAACACATTGGGTTTTGGAAAAATATTGGTGCAAATGAATTTATTATAGAGACAATATTACAAGGATATAAAATTCCATTTTATTCTTTACCTGATAAATGTGTTTTGCAAAACAATAAGTCTGCTTTGAATGATAGTTGTTTTGTTTATCAAGCTATTACCGACTTATTGGAGAGAGGTTTAGTTCAGAAATGTAAACAAATGCCTTCTGTAGTCAATCCGTTATCTGTTTCGATTCAAAACAATGATAAAAAGCGTTTGATCTTAGACTTAAGATCCGTTAATAAACATAATTGGAAGCAGTCAATTAAGTACGCAGATCTGAGACTGGCTTTGACTTATATGGAGAAAGATGTTTGGATGATTAAGTTTGATATTCATTCAGCTTATCATTTCATAGTTATTTGTTTACCACACACAGAATATTTAGGTGACGCGACCTTTAGTTGCTAAGTGGAGAGGTGAAGGTAAATGGGTGATTATGTTTCTAGATGATGGGTTTGGGTGTGGGAAAGATCAAGTTTGTACTCGGATTATATCTGAAGAGATTAAACAAGATCTGCTTGAATCGGGTTTCATACCTAAAACAGATAAATCTCTATGGGTCCCGGTTCAAGTTCTGCAGTGGCTCGGTGCCATTCTGAATTCTGTGGAATATACGATCTGCATTCCACAGGGTAGAATTGAGAAAACCAAACGTACTTTGAATGAACTCATTTTAAAGTCAAACTCGCGGGTTCCGTTAAGAATGGTTGCTAGCTTTGTTGGACAAATCATTTCAATGAGTATTGTTATAGGTAGCGTGTCGCAAATCATGACGCGATATCTAAACATGGATCTTGTTTTTGTTTTCACAGTTAAGAGTTATGTATATATTTTCACTGAAAAGAAAGACAATCATGTATTTTAAATTTGTTAAGTAAAGTGGGTTTGTCTTTCTTAGTAAGTGTTCGGCGTGGCTGCCTTTTATAACTGCTGGGACAACTGTCTCGGGGCGTTTGCCTGATATACATTTGTTTCGTATACATGAAAGTTTCATGTTAACATGATTGATATACAAGACTTTGATTTAAACCATTGATTTGCGTGACTGATATAATGCCTTCGATTTGCATGGTTGATTCACATGAATGTTTTTATCATGAGAAGTGATTAATTGTATTATAACATTCAGCAATATAAACGGGTAAATATAAATTCACTAGACATCTATTTGCCCGTTCTTTTAGATCAGCTGGTCGGTTATTCCCGAGGCTTATACCAAAAAACAATGATTGTTTTGTTTGTTATTCTGTCGGAGAAGGAGTATTAAGGGAAATGTAATTTTCTTCGTTTGATCGTAGAGAATTAGATGAAAATTAGATTAGATTTCCCTTAGTAAGTTAGCTCCGAGAGGTATCGCTGTGTAATTGCACGAGATTATCGTGAGTTTCTCGTGCATTTTAGCGCGGTTTAAAGCATTCAGCTTAGGGTGCGACTGATAACTGGACGCGTAATTTTTTATTATTATTATGATTATTCAAAGAATATTGCTTGATGTTATAAGTGTATATCTTTAAAAAATGTTATGCTTATTTGATGCAAATATATGACTTGAAATTGTGAAATGTGTGTAACATGGAAATAAGACACGGTTGTCGGTTATTCCCGAGGCTTATACCAAAAAAAAATGATTTTTTTGTTTGTTATTCTGTCGGAGAAGGAGTATTAAGGGAATATCATTTTGTTATCGATTTTATCATGTGACCTTGTTTGATAGATAGGGCTGGCGTTCCTACTGTTATGTATGAGTTGTGGGCGATTTTTTTTCAAGCGAGTTTTTGCAGGGTGTTTTCTCATCAAGGGGAAACGCGATGTGACGTCACACGCACCTTCGCTTGACTGTGTTATATACGCGCAAAGAGCCCAAATTAAACGAGATTTCCGGGGGAAGAGTTATTTCAATATATTTAGAGTTGTTTCAATATATTTATTATGTATAATTGTATATAGACACTATTTCAAAAGGGTTTTAGTGATTCTCGATGTCAGTGAATTATTATTAATGATAAGATGAAATAAAGAAACATGTTTAGACATTAGACACCACTGGATTGTTATTCTGTTGGAATATAGTATATATAGAAATCTTGTTATCGTTATATATTCTGTATTTAAGCTTGGATTTGATCAAAACTTTCAAAGATTGTAGAGTTTAGGGTCTAGTTGTGCAAGAACGTTAACGTGCAAGAACGTTAACGTGCAAGAACGTTAACGCTTGTCTCTACGTCATGACGTCTTGACGTCAATGACGTCACAATGTTATTAAAAACCGTTTTTTTTTCACTGATCGCATTTGTTAAATTGTTTTACTATAAAATCAATCAGTGTCTGTCTCAGTCAACGCTGACAGTTTTAGCAACCTGACGTCATCCAAAATGGCCTCCTCACTGACCGTTGTGACGTCATGACGTCATCTAATTTGGAAAGCCCGTGTTTGACCAGGTTCTGATCAAAAGCTATTCATTCATAACAAGTGTCAATCTCCAGATTATCTGAGTTTTTATTCATACCATGTGTCAAGCTCCAGATTATCTGAGTTATGTGTCAAGCTCCAGATTATCTGAGTTTTCATTCATAACATGTGTCAAGCTCCAGATTATCAGTATTCATTCATTACATATGTCAAGCTCCAGATTATCAGTATTCATTCATAATAAATGTCACGCTCCAGATTATCTCAGTTTTCATTCATAATGACAAGTTGTATTTTGTTTGATGTTTATTTTTATTTGCATACATATTTTAAAAAATGTTTTTATGTCCATTCTCAAAAATATATTAGATCTATGGAGTCTATTAATTTTCTCAGTAATGTTTGGTGAATTCGGGCACTGTACTAACAAAAAGATTTAGTGTTTTGTTTGTAAACAAGTATTTCGAAATCGACTAAATCATGAAACCGCACATGGCTGTGGCATGTTAATCTACTTCGTCCAGCTAGGTTCTGTTCTGTTTCTTGTTGTTGTTGTTGTCCTTTTATCAAAAGTATGGCCACTTTTACCCTTGTATTTGCTTATAGTCAATTTCAATTCTTTCTTCCACCTATAAATTTTTATTTTTATTTTTTTTTACATTCTCATTACAAATGACGCATACACTTCTCAAATCTGCTAACTACACCGCTCACGTTTTGGGTTATATATATCGATGGGTTGAATGTTTTTCAATAAAATAAAAAGGAAATACCAATTCAATCATTTTTACATCATTTCATTTTATTTTTTTCATGGGCAATGCTAGAACTAAACCACAATAAGCAATTACAAACGACCCATGTAAACACTAAAGTCACACTTTTATGAACAAGAAATGAAAAGTGTGACTTTAGTGTTTACATGGGTCGTTTGTAATTGCTTATTGTGGTTTAGTTCTAGCATTGCCCATGAAAAAAATAAAATGAAATGATGTAAAAATGATTGAATTGGTATTTCCTTTTTATTTTATTGAAAAACATTCAACCCATCGATATATATAACCCAAAACGTAGCGGTGTAGTTAGCAGTTTTGAGAAGTGTATGCTGCCAAAAAGAATCCACAGAGAAGTGGGGGTCATTTATCTTCTAAGAAAGAACTTGTCTCCTGAATTAATGCTCCCTTTAAAAACATAAACACTGAGATGCCAAAATAGTGTATTCATACACTCATTTCCATATAAACAAAACAATTTCAAAACTCACATTTTAACATGACAATGCTTGAAAATCGTATCAAATAGATCAACAGTTTGATATAAACCAAAAATGGCACTTTAAATTAGTGAAAATGCCTTTTTTTACAAAAAGAAATGAGAATTATTTACTGACCGTCATTATGCGACTACCCTATGCGAACACTTCCTGTGATGCAATCGGTGTGCTACACCTACATATGTATTTATTTTATCAGAGAGTATTCATAGAGATTCCTGATATAATAATGTATTCACACTAAGGTAAACAAATTATGTATTCAGGTATACAGGAAGTAATTCATGCCTGGTGTAGTCGAAAGGAGTTCCCAAATATATAATCCCTAACTTGTTTGTGATAAAAGGCAGTTTTGAGTATTTAAGGCCTGTTTTTCAGGCTGAAATGACTTTATTGACTTCATGATAGCTAAAAACCATTTGTAAGGTTGTATGATGATTTTATTTATCAACTTGAAAGTTTTGAAAGTGAAAGTAGAACACATTTAATAGGTGCCGAATGAATGCAGTTTTTTCACGGTGTCAACAAAGATCAGAATTTTATTTTCTTATATGCCACATGACCCCTACTATTCTCACGATTTTTCCTAGAGAGGCAGGTCTCATGACTAAGAACATGTACGTGAATCTTAGTTTGAATTTCATTTTGAAAAATGGCTAACTAGAAAGCTTGGACAATATCGCATTGGACTCAATGGAATTTGATTTACTTTCGGTACACCTTTATACTGAGGTAAACAATATGGCGATTCTCGTCAAACGTGGGCGTTCCTTAACCTTCTTCATCTAAAACTAAATAAAGTGCAAGCACTTGGTGTGGTATCATCTGTCAATGATCTGATCATACATCCCACCCATATATACAGGGCCTTCCGCAGCCAATTATTGCGTAGTAGCGCTGCGATCCCTTAACTTCTGCAACACAGGCATGCCGTAATTTGTTGTTAAGGTCTAGATCGTAAACTTCAAATTAAAAAAATAATTTGGAGTTTATGATCTCGGCCTAAAAAATTTAATTTGGACTTTAAGATCTCGGCCTAAACACCAAATCACGGCATGTCTGTGTTGCAAAAGTTAAGGTCCATGGCAGCGCTAAATGATCTTGTATTGATTTAATAAAGATTCAAAGCAAGTGTTTATCTGTTGAGCTTTCTTTCCTGATCACAAAACAGAAAACCAAATCAAAATATCTCTTTCATCTGAAAAGATATGATTCTTTTTGAAGAAAATTACCAGCAGCACCTATAAATTCAATGGCAATTTAAACTAATGAGAAAAACAACCTCATACCGTAATTATATATTTTGATTTGTTAACATATATTAAAAATAACTATTTATATTCAGCTTTCTTTCCTGTCACAAAACAGAAAAACAAATCAAATTATCTCTTTCCGCTAAAAAGTTATGATTTTTGAAAAATATATGCCTATAAGCTTAGCTAGACTCGAATCTGAAAACAAAAAAAAGAAATAAATTAACTCTTCTTTATTAAAGAGAAATTAAAAGCGGAAAGGAATAAAACAAAAAGGAATACGAAAACATATAAAAAATTACCCAATGAATCTACACTGATATTCAGTGAAAAAGAAGTTTCATAAGTTTCAAAGCGAATATCAGTAACGCAATACCCCACTCACACAAATCTGTTAACAACAAGTTAGTTTTAATTCTAGCATTGTGTACATTAGGGTTTTATAAACTGATACATATCAATTAATACATCATAAAAACTATATCTGTGAGATCGTGACGCCGGTAGGAAAACATTAATTTCACCAAATCGTACACAATGCAATTACGTAAACAAGCTTTACGACGTGCGCCGCCATCTTGGATTATTATTTTGGATTTGTGGACAGTGGGCATCGTTAGAATCATTATTCTTTATCATTCCGTTAAACTTAAAATTAAAACGAATCATCTATCAATTGTTAATTATTTAAATCAACAGAATGAACGAAATCCCTCGATTTAAACGAAAAACTCTAACTTCGATCGTTGTTGATTTTGGCCGATGTGCCTCTTTCCGAAATGGGGAAACCCTTATCTATTTTAAAATGTTTGGTATTTGGCTTTGTTTCAGTAATTTAGTATGGAAGCGAAATAAATCATGCCAAAAGTGAGGTTGGAATTTCCAGCTGTTGAAAAGCGAGCTTTGGCATTGGAGTCCAATAGCTTGACACCTTAAAATATCATAGTTTTTTCTGTTGTATACAATAAAGTTTTGAAATCTATTTTTTTATTATTATTAATATTAGTGTTTATGCAGTCGTGAACATTTACTGTGCCTCAGGTAATATCGATCGATAACTAAATCAATAGCTGCCAAACTGGACTACACACTGTGTACATGCTGAAGACGCTTTTTGTCAGTGAAATACACAGATGACGCATGTTTGCATACTGATTTGTTCGCTTACTGCTATATTATTAGACTAATATTGGTTAATTACTTAAATCAGTCTTAAATCAGTCCAGACTTGATTTTACCTAATGGTTAAAAGGTGGAGGGACTATAATCCTTAGAACTAATTTATACACACACTTAATTACCTAATATGCCTCTACTGTCGCGAACGAGATACGGAGGTGTCATTTCAAGATGGCGGACGATAACATCGGCACGAGGTAGGTCCCGTATTTTATTGCTGATATCAATTTTAATACACCGTTATGAAACTTGGCAGTTGTGTGGTTCGATAGTACATTGAATGAATTATGATCGTAATTACTTTGATTTGTTTATTCTTATCGAAATAGGTCGAAACACTGCATCTAAGTCGTGACTGAACGGCGATAAAAAACTGAAGCGATGACGGCCCAATGTTTTTTCCTTTTTCTCATCCTATGTACAAAACCTCGACCAATTACAACTGTAGATATATAATTTGTGTCGTTACATACTTACACCGTAAGTGTAGGGTTATAAAGTAGCGTCTTCCTACGCAAAAACATGATTTTTATTTATTTCCATTACCACGGAGGGGTCATTATTATACTGGGCGTCATTTTCAGGAAATGTGCACGGAGGTGTCTCAAAAGAAGGATACGGAGGGGTCATTGTTCGAAAAAAAGGATACGGAGGGGTCATTATAGTCATTGTTTAAAAATGAGCAACATAGTGCCCCATTTTAGCAATAGAGCGTTCTCTTGCCCTCTTGTTACATTTCGAAAAATAAAAATGGTATTATAAATCACTTGTAATATACCATGTTCTATTCGTTGTTACCCGGTATCAAGCACTTGATGATTCCTTTCATGAGATGAACGATAATCAGTCTGTTTGTCCGGTCTGCGGAAAGGGCTTTAATCAAAGAGTGGCTTCAGAAGACACCGTCTTGTCTTGTCAAACATGAATAGCAGACTGATATGACGTATAAATGCAGTCATTGTGTAGAATCATTTTTTGACATGGGCCGCCTAGCTGTCAACTACATTTTCATATTTTCTTTCGTGACAGTAATATATTATTTAATGTTTATTATATTATGGCTTTAACTGAAAAGTTGGAATTATATGAATTACCTACATGTTTTGTTGGGCACTTTGAGTCCATGATTTTAGAGCTGAGATTCACGCCAAGAATTGAAGTTTATTATAATTATGCAAATATTTAAAATCAGATATGTTTCCCAGTAATTTAAATTTAACTTGAATTAAATTTGACAACTTTTTGTACACTGGTTTGCACTGTTGAGACACGTCTCTGTAGTGTAAGGAAGCATGCTTTTCTTTGGATAAAAGAGATCCAGGTTCCTGGTTGGGAACCTGGCACACTGACTTAGCTGTACATACAAACACTTTTGATAAAATTATTCATCACATAATTATAGTGTATATAGACTCATTTGATGTTATTAAACATGCTGAATGAATGAATGAATGAATGAATGAATGAATGAATGAATGAATGAATGAATGAATGAATGAATGAATGCATTAATGAATGAAATAAAGTTTTACCGTTAACACATCATAAAAAGTATTAGATTATATGGGAACAGTAACCTCATAGGGATCGAGATGAGATTTCCGAGCAGACATGCCTCTATCAGGGAAATAACCCAAATGGGTCGAGGTCTGTAGCTTTAAAGCATAGTCATTATCCACTGCGCTACTGAGGCCGCTGATGAAAAAGGAAAATAATGTAAGGAGACGCCATGAATCTGATGCCATTGCCATCGGTCATTATAGATAGGTTTCACTGGACACTTCGGAGAGCTAAGATCAACGCCAAGAATGGAAGGTTATAACAATTATGTAAATTATACGTTATTTATTTTCTATTCTAAAGGGGTCCATATTTACAAAGAAATTAATTCCGCACCTTAATGTCCTGTCCTAGTCCAACTTTTTAGACATCATACAGCAGTTTTTTACACGTTTAATCTTCATTATTGTGATATTTATTTTTTCGCTTTGACAGCTGTTCGTATTTAGGAAAAAATATAAAAAAAAAACGTTAAAAAAATGACAAGAAACGCGAAATATATTACTTATTATGAAGGACTAGTGCTATCATATGTTACGCACCAGGTTAATTTAAACATTTTACGGCAGTTCCATCCCTATAAAATAAATACATTGATGAAATCATTCATCGCATAGTTATAGTGAACGAACTGTTTAGGGTCGAAACGTCTTGATTTCAACTACACATATTTTGGGATTTATTTTGTTAAAAAATATAATTTGGACTGCCAAAGCCATAAAACATAAAGAAATTTGTCAAACTTACTATCAAATCTGCAATACTGTCAATAATATCGAGTTATAAAGAGAAGAACTATAAGTCAAGCAGAGAGCTGCATTCTAAAACCGAACCAAATTCATCATTTTGATGCAAAAAACCTATGCGCGGCACCCAATACTTTTCGAGCCACATTTACCGAGTACGGAAATTGGCGAAGAGTTCCGATTGGGTTACAGAACATAAACGAGCAAGTTCGATGCACATCGAGCTAAACGGAAATGAACGGTATTTTACGGCACGTCGACACATTAATAGGTCATATTGTGCGCAAAAACTGATAAAAGATGAAGAAATGAAGTAGTAATTAAAAATTAATGTAAATGTATATTTACATAAAGATAAAACTATTTACAGATAAGGGATGATATGGCAGTAATATAAACTATGTATAAATGTAAATCAACAAATGCCCGTCAACGAGTGTGTACACAAGTAACTATATATAAGAACATAATATAATGATGTATAAAGTCTGATTTCTTTCAGGAAATCTAAAACAATACTAAAATATATAGTATCAAATAACTCTTTCATAGTATTAACTGTGTAGTACCTTTGCCGCATAGGATCAAAGTCTACACATTCCAACAAATTACGAGTATGTTTGACCGTTAACGGTGCAAAACAGGGTATACATTCTGGATATTGCTCACCTTGTTATAAATATGAATGAGTATAGCGTGTATGCCCTATCCTGCACCGGGCTAGAACAACTTCTTCTCATCGAATGGGTTTACTAAAAGGATGCCATTCTCCGAGCAATGGTTTAATTAAATGGAGTTTATTGTTCACTGACAATTCCCAAGCGGCTTGCCAAGAGTTACGCATATATGTGTTAATATAACTTTTAAAATCAGTATACGGTAATAATTTGCCATTATATATATGTTAACTTAATGCTGCTTTAGCAGCACTATCAGCTCTATCATTACCACGTATTCCTACATGGATTGGAAGCCAGCAGAAAATGATAACATTATCAACTATAAGAAAATTTTACTTTTCTAAAAGTTAAAGCACAACTGGGTTATCATGTTTCATATTACCCAAGACTTGAAGAGATGGAAGGAAATCAGAAAATATTAATCATCATATTCATGAATATAGTTTAAGGCAAGTTCAGTTGCCTTAAGTTCAGCTGAAAAGATAAATGCCTTGTCAGGCAGGCGGATCTTTATGCTGTGTTTGGGAACAACAGCTGCTGCAAATACCTTATCGCCATTTCTAAAACCATCTGTGTATGATCAAACCATGATTCGGCCTATATGTTCATTAAAAATGCGAATTAATTCTTAAATACAGTTTATAGCATTTCACAACGGTCAAATGTTACGGACGAACTCTTTAGACTAGCAACAAAATCTTATGGGTTACGCTCTTAATCGTAGAAGTGTTCATCCCTGCTTTCATTGATAATTAGCTTGTAATTATGCAATATAAAGTTGGCATAATTACACTATGTAACGTCATGAACGATGACCAACTAAAACAATAACGTATGTACTGTACATATATTTTTCTAGTACGGTATCTGGATGTAGATACATGAACGAGACGTAATAGTTGGCTATTACATAAGTAGCTCCTTTAACGTCTGTATATTTTTGGTAATTATAAATTGACTGTTGAGTTCCGGTTTATTTCCGACGCACATGCGCAGCAGGCTATGTATTACGCTTTAACGAACGCCATTTTGCTTTGGTGTACATAGACGGATCCTGGTGTACAGTAGGTCGACGTTATACGTTACATTGGACATTTCAAGCCATTGTAATAATTGCAAAATCGTGGGCGAGAATATTTTTGGGCGAAAGGTAAGTACCGTAGATAAGTTTTGGTAGGTTATATGGCATATTATGGTTGTGGACCGTGGTGGAGAAGTAGGTCATGCTTCATGTGGCTATGGCTGTGGGCATTGTTGAGAACTTGTCACACACTATTACGGGGCTTATTTGATAGGGATGTTGTGGAGTGTCTATATGGATTTATAAGATAATTTTGAGTGAGAAAGAGTTGGCCTATGTGGGGCAAGTTTGTTATTGTTTTTTATGGTTGTTATTGTTTGCGCATGCGCATAAGTTAGGATCACTCTGTCACTCACTTTGTCCAGGGAGCGTATACTTACTCCCTGCTTTGTCACAGCCATCTTGGAAATATGTTTTTTTTGCATGTTAATTTTAGTTCAGGCAGGAAGTGTTGGTAAAGAGTTCATTTGGAAGGACAGGTGTGTAGATGTAACATTCATTTAGTGTGCAGGTGACGTAACTATGATTCGTTAACTGAATAGCTGTCGTTTTGTTTTTTCGAGGAAGACTTTTGGCGGGAAAAGTTTCTTGTTCATTCGTTTGCTCGCATAGATGGTTCGAAATACCTTTCAAGAGCATTACTTCGTCTTGCACAATAAGTGAAGAAATTATGTTTTTGTGAAAGCTGAAGTTGAACAGATTTCCGCACGCCACAGACCTTGATGGGTGGTTTTCCTCGTGAGAGACTGCTGTCAATCTCTTCCCAGCCATGTCGACATTGATTGTTTGTTTTGGTATGGTAGTTTACGTCATTGTCAACACAAGTAAGATTATATCTGACGGTCGATTTATTTTGTGGTGGAGACGGACCACCAGTTTTCCTAGGTAGAACCAGTACTGTACACCTCCCGATGCTTATGGATGAAAAGGCAAAGTAAATGGTTGCTGCGCATTTTGGAAAGTCAACCTGGTAACTTTGAAAATATTATGTCATTGACCAAAAGTGACGCAGAGACAGATCACAGAGCAAACACATCGAAGCATTGAACGGTAGTTGCTCATAACTGCGATAATGTTGTCTCCGCGATAGTATAGCATGATAGAGAGAGAAATAGATCGTCTTAAAGGGTTTGCTGTCTGAAATACCACTTGAGCTGTAAAATCAGGTTCTTCGTGCGCTTTAAAATGTGAGCATGGCCATGTAAACGCTTGTTGTTCGCAACAGGGTAGGAAAGGTCTCGAAAAGCCATGGATTGACGTGTATGATACTGGAAATATTGTCTGATCTCGAGTATGTTTATCTTCTTTGCGTTTGTGGAGAAAGACTGTATTATATGATACTGTGTTTCCTTGTCTTTGCAGTGATCTACTTCAGCTGGCAGGTGCTAGGCGATTGTGGATTTTGCAGCCTGTTTGCATTTTGGCGCCCTTTGCTTTCTATTAAGGTATGTCCTGATAGTAGTCGCTGTGTACCTTATATGTTATAGTGCATTGCATGTGTGATAGTGTCTTGGGTAAACCGCCATGACCGAGATGGCATATTGAACGTCTTACAGCTGCGTTGTTGAAGTGGCATGACCCAGATGGCATATTGAACGGTTTGCAGTTTTGTTGGTTGAACTGGTATGACCCAGATGAGAAAGGCACAGCATGTCTAATGTTAAAACTGTAGACGTGAAGTGTTTTTGGTCAAAAGTTAGGTGCATTATTTAGGTTTCGTTGAGTGTTGTTTTGGTCAAAAAGTAAGTGCATCATTATAGTTATTGTAGTGTTGTGAAAATATGGCATTTAAGTCGAAAAGTAGTTTTCGCTTTACGAGACTGGTCGCAATTTGACGAATCTGTGCAAAGGCACATGCATGGTTCTTTCATTTCACGAATAATTGATATGAGAGGATAGGTGGCAGGGCCTGCCCTGGGTATTTTTTTCTTTCGCAACTACTCGCAAAATGAGAAAAAGGGAGCAACATTTGAGAAATAAGAGCCAAAGTCATGAAAGTTGGAGCCATTTTTTCACCATATAACGAAGTCATTTTGAAAATAAGCGGCATATATGCATTGATTCATTTTGGTCTAGCAGACAAATTTTGGCAAATTTAGAAAGTGGAGTCAAAGAAGAATCTGAATTTAGTGGACGTTTACAAGCCATGTCTGCTGTTACAGTATTGGCAATGTTTTACATCTTGACATAAGTTATATAGGAAACGTACGTCGAGGGTAATTATATCAAATAAGACCATTGTTCTGATCTCATCTTTTATTTTAATAGTATTTATTTCTAGAAATAGCAAGTAATCACTTTCGATTTCTTTAATTTTCAACGCCCGACAAAGTTTGCTGCACTCATTAACAAACATCAACCATAGTTTCCTTTGTCGTTGTTAGATTGTCCGCCACGCTCGCCGATGTTTGTATAAGACCTTAAAACCCGATATCAAGCTGTGTTGTCTTAATCCTATTATGACTTAATTGCATCCATCTTCGTGGACAGTGTCAGAAAGTTTGTTTACAAAATGTTATTTGCAAGCATCAATGACCCACAATATACACGCGTGATCAATCAATTGGTTATGAGAATTTTATCTGTTTTTGTAATCAGCTAGCGAACGTTATTCATTCAGTTTAGTGAACCAATCCACTTTTCTTTTAGACTGTTACACTGCGCATGTCCACCAGGAACGCTGTGTAGCAGTCTATTTCCTATATCCGCTTACAGCATTGAAAATATGTAAATATCAACTTTTATTTTCCATTCGCAAATCATTTTCGCAAAAGCTTAAAAAAAATCCCAAATGTTTCTTTTCTTTTTCCATTTTCGACATTGGCGAATTACAGCGGAGGCCCAGGGTGGGTAGATGGTACATTCATTTATGGCGCAGGTGATGTATAACTATGACTAATTTCATGAATAACCATCGGGTTTGCTTTTAACAATCGCAGTGAAAGACTTTTAGTGCACTATTGTGTTTTATTTCATTCGTTAGCTCACACAGATGGTTCGAAACTGCTTTCAAGAGCATTACCGATGTTGCTTGTTGTCATGGACAAATCAGGGGTAATTCCATTGCACGTCCTTCCATAAAGGTTGACTGACGTATGTGATACAGGACATTTTATGTCGTGTATGTGTTTTTTGTGTATGTGGAGAAATCATTTTTTATAACATCTCGTGTTTCCTTGTCTTTGCAGAGTTTTGCATCTGTTGCCAGGCTGATAGAAAATTGGGGATATTGCACGCTGTCTGCGTTCTGGCGTCCTTGGCTTCGTAGTCAGGTATGTGCTGAAGGTCTTAGTTATATATCGTATATTCGGACGTGCATTGCATGTGTGATATTTATGTGTGTAAACTGGCATGACCCAGATTGGAAAGGGGCATCAGTTGAAGAAATGTTCCTCATGCATATCACTAGGTAGGTATACACTATAGGATCTACCGAAGAACAAGTGGCTGGTCTGTGTTAGGCAAAAAAAAACAATATCGGTGTTTCCGGTGGCCCGACCGACCCTATTTTTAAGGGGCCGACCCTAAAACTTTTTATGAAAAAAAATATATATTGAGGTAAACTGACATTACAGATGAACTTTCAGTTGTATCATCAACTTGTATGGGGTTTATGAGATAAATATATGTAGCATCTCAAAATATCTTGCTCCAAAAAAAACTTATATAAATTTCCTACCTACCGACCCTAATTTTTTAAAGCATGCAATAGGAAACACACCTATTTTTTTTTTTTGCCTTAACAGCCTTAATGGTGGTGGAACATGTTCTTACAAGCGTAAATGAACAAAAGACCATATGTACAGTATGGACAAAGGTTAGCTTTTTTTTTATAATGATCACCATGACGTGATGTTGAGCCATGTCGTAAACTAATTTGATTCCACATCAAACATGCCCGCCAGACATCATGTTTATTGACATGGAGTGATATAATAAGGACTTGTATAAAAAATTGTTGCGCCTACTCTGAAACTACTTGGTGGACCTTCATGACACTGCAGAGGGATGTTGCTCTTGCAGCCCAGTTGAACCTGGCAAATCTTCAGGCCGGGCAAAAAGTTCAAGACGGCCGGCACTGTTTAAAGTAAGCTTAAAACAAAGCAAATTTGTAGCGACAACTTCTTAAAAAGTATAACTGATATTGATATGGGACTTTCTGTAACATGATGTACATCACATGATGTTGGTCATTGTCGGAAATCATTTTGATGAAACATGACTGCGAGCAGCCTTGTCTGTTTACACAGTTAACTATTTAAAAATTGTAACGACCACTCCTGTGAAAAAACTTGACAGATTGTCATGAAGCTTCACAGAAATGTTGCTGATGATGTGTAGTTGTTTCTAGCAAAATTTCAGGTCGGACTGAAAATAAAAACGGCGGCCACGGTTAGACATGGATTTTTAGATGAAACTTGCTGACAAAATAATTAGCCGTCAATAAAACACACAGAAGTTTGCAGTTTTGCCTATTGCCGACGACTCAGATTTCGCCCAACATGGATAAAAAACGAAGTCGGTCAAATTAGAGCGAAGTTTAAAGCGACTTCGCCTTATTGCGAGACCTCTGATGTAGTCGGTGACATGAGTATTTATTGTAAACACTTTCTGTATAAGTTACCTATTATTCATGTCTGACACAAACATATCGAAACTGCATGGGTTCAGAGATAATTAGCTCCCAAATACATATTACATAATGTATTTGCATCGGTTCAGACATAATTAGCTCCCAAATACTTATTACATAATGTATTAATACATTATGTAATAAGTATTTGGGGGCTATATACATTATGTAATAAGTATTTGGGAGCTAATTATCTCTGAACCGATACAGTTTCGATATGTTTGTGTCAGACATTAATAATAGGTAACTTATAGAGAAAGTGTTTACAATCAATACTCATGTGACTGACTACATCAGGGGTCTCGCAATTAGGCGAAGTCGCTTTAAACTTCGCTCTAATTTGACCGACTTCGTTTTTTATCCATGTTGGGCGAAATTTGAGTCGTCGGCAATAAGCAAGACTGCGAAATTCTGTGTGTTTTATTGATGGCTAATTATAAAATAAAGAAATGTGTTTGGTATAAAGCGCAAGTTTGTTTAAATTGTGATTGTTTTATTGACGAGAGAAATCAACGGAAATGTATGTATCCTACGATTAGTCATAGACATCAATAACGTGTCTATGTAATTATCGAATAATTAGTATTTTTCACTAAAAATGAAACGAAGACCAGAATAATATTGCATTTGATCAACATGCAGTGTCCATTCTAGGAAGCGGGATCCGCGCCATTTTCTATGAGATCGTGCTTTTTTGTAAACCTAATGCACGCTGATCGCGCATACAAACGTAGAAAACAATTCAATTTGTGACAAATATGCATGCGACATCGTAATCAGTAAATTTTAACTAAATGGAAACAAACTGTGATTATTGTTTATCAGAGCTAGTCTTGATCATCTTGAACGCTTGATTGTAAATACAAACGTTTGTCTTGAGGGGGCACTCCTCAGTTTCGCACGAAAGTCCATGGTGTTAATCAGAAAGACATCAACTAAGCATCTTTTAGGTAAATGGATGGTATTTATAACAATTATGAAGCACATGTTTCATGTTGTTTTCAGTTTTGAGTACTTTTAAGTTTATTTTGGTGTATTGGAATATGCATTCTTTGGGGTTTTTAGAGGCTATAAATAGAAAAATGCTCAACTAGCAAAAACTTCCAAAAAGTAGGTAAAATGGCTGATTTTCACTCACTGGGAGATCAGCATTGAATAACTTTTTAAAACGCCGGAGAAGGTATGTAAAACTTAGCATTTCCTGATATGGAAGAGCATTATGAGTGCAGACATGACACTGATATGCTTAGGAACATTCATTTTTTAGCTCTACTGATCAGAGATCAGCAGAGCTTATGCCGTGGTCCGTCGTCCGTCTGTCCGTCCGTAAACTTTATTTTTGTAGCGACTTCTCTGAAACTACTGAATGGATTTTCATGGAACATTACAGAAATGTTACCCATGAAGTGTAGTTGATCATAGCAAAAATTCATGTTGATATGAAATCCAAGATGGCCGCCAAATCTAAAAATAGATTTTTAAAAATCAAGTTTGTAGCGACTACTTCTTGAAAACTCTAAGTGATATTGATATGGGACTTTTTCTAAAATGATCAGCATGACATGATGTTGGTCCTTGCCGAAAATCGTTTTGATTCGACGTTAAACATGGCTGCCAGCGGCCATCTTTATTTACATAGAGTAATTTAGTAAAAACTTGTAGCGACTACTCCTCTGAAACTACTCCACGTATTTCCATGAAACTTCACAGGAATGTTGCTCTTGATGTCTAAATGATCCTAGCAAAATTTGAGGTCGGCCAAAAATTCAAGATGGCCGCCACAGTTAAAAATATATTTCCAAAATACAAGTTTGTAGCAACTACTTCTTGAAAACTATAAGTGATATTGATATGGGTCTTTTCCTAAAATGATCAGTATGACGTGATGTTGATCCTTGTCGAACATTATTTTGATTCGACGTTAAACATGGCTGCCAGTGGCCATCTTTGTTTACATAGAGTTTTATAATGAAAACTTGTAGCGCCTACTCCTCTGAAACTACTTGATGGATTTTCATGAAACTTCACAGGAATGTTGCTCTTGATGTCTTATTGATCCTAGCAAAATTTCAGGTCGGCCGGAAATTCAAGATGTCCGCCACGGCTAAAAATAAGTTTTCAAAAAACGAGTTTGTAGCGACTACTTCCTGAAATCAAAATCAAGCAGTAGAGCTTCAAGGTCATTGACCTCTTGTTTGTTGTTGTTGTAGAAGTTAATTTCCAGCTCTTATTTTTTTTGCCCACTCCCCGACGAATGTCTGCGAGGAAGGGAATAAATCTTAATGACAGTGTACGAGAACAGGTTGCAGACCATAATATTTAATGTGTTGTTAGATAATATGGCACTTTCTTTATTTGAATAACAATAAAATATCCACATACTGCCTGTCAGCTACTACAGTGTCTGTGAGTACACAAATGTACTTATTGTAGCTTACTATAGTGGTGAAAATAATTTTCAGGTTATATGCTGCAGGGCGAGTGGTAAATTGTTAAGGGCGAGTAGCTTTTTGGTTCCACTAGTCCTGCAGGGCGAGTGGATTTTTCCAAATCTTTACACCCCTGCTTTGGTTAGAATGTAATTTGTCGATAAGGCAAACACGCATTGCTACGAAACCCAGATTATGAACAACTCAGTAAAATATGTATATTGTAATACTCTCCGATGCACCGTATATTGAGATATCTCAATATATGTCTAATTTATCTTGAGATACTCCATGTTGAGATATCACATTTTATCTTGAGATATCTCAATTTACATTGAGATATTTGTATTGAGACATCTCAATTAATCCCCATAAATCTCAATGTATATCTCAATTTATCTTGAGATAACTGTCTTCAGATATCTTAAGTTGTTTTGGGATAATTATCTTCAGATATCTCAATGAGTCTTGAGTCATTGATATCTCAAAATAAATTCAGATATATTTTACAATTTCTCAAGATGTATCGCAACTTATCATGAGATATCTAACTTGCGATATCTCAAGATCCCATGTCTCTTGCGGTCGGTATATGCAATTTTAGTAGAATTTTCTAAGTTTGAGTTGGGCTTTATGCCATTTAAAAACTAACCATTGATGTAATTCTTCGGTTTGCCTTAGCACTGTTTCATTATATTGACAGTTTGCTATCGCTAATGTCCCGTTTAAGTACTGATTGCTATGGTATTTTGATGTCATAGTAAGATAACGTTAAACATAGAATAGCATGTGGCGCCCCCCATCTTTGTTTACGTAGAGTTATATAGTAAACATTTGTAGCGACTACTCCTCTGAAACTACTTGACAGATTTTCATAAAAATTCACATGAATGCTTATCTATCAACTCCTATCAATAGAGCTTCACGGTCATTGACCTCTTGCTGTAATTCTTCGGTTTGCCATAGCACTGTTTCATTATATTGACAGTTTGCTATCGCTAATGTCCCGTTTAAGTACTGGTTGCTATGGTATTTTGATGTCATAGTAAGATAACGTTAAACATAGAATAGCATGTGGCGCCCCCCATCTTTGTTTACGTAGAGTTATATAGTAAACATTTGTAGCGACTACTCCTCTGAAACTACTTGACAGATTTTCATAAAAATTCACATGAATGCTTATCTATCAACTCCTATCATAGAGCTTCAGGGTCATTGACCTCTTGCTGTTGTCCGTTTTCAGAGATATAAACAATAATCCAAGCCTTCCTTCTCTTTGCCAGATGCATTTCACAAGGTGGCACTCACAACAGCCTAAATGGAGTTTATCAAAACTTCATCAACATGTGAAACTCATTGAAAGGAAGCACTGGATTGTTATTCAGGTCGGTTGGTCAAAGTTCTAGGTTGCTGTTAATTTAAACCAAAAAACTCTCAATAAGTTTACTTTCCCTTGAGGGCTGTCTTATGAAATTTGGCAGGATTGAGGAGTATCCATTATTTTACGATGTGTGGTTTCACGTATAGTGGACTTGTACTTCGCTGAATTTGCTTGTTTTCACTGGTTTTAATGAAGTGTTGGAATTAATTTATAAGCATAATCTGCAGCTTCATCTGGCACATACAAAGGACATACTTTAAGAGTTAAGATCAGTGCCTAGAATGGATTATGTAAATATACATAATTTGAAGTAAAATATGTTTAATGTAAATATAAGTTGGCTGATTAATTTTTTGTACGCTCTGTGCTGTTGGGAACATCTCTGTAGTGTAAGGAAGCATGCTTTTCTTTCGAGAAAAGAGATCCAGGTTCAAGTCCTGGCGGGGAACCTGGCACACTTACTGAACTGTACAAACTTAATTCTGGGATAATCACAACTTTAAAATAAATACATATAAAATTGTTCATTACACAATTATACTAGTGTTAAAAAATCATTCCATAATATTTGTTTTGCGCTTCCATGGAAGTGAAGCGGCTATACGTAGTGTTACCCTTATCGTGAACTATGGAAACGTTTGTTACTGTATATAATACATTCATCCGAACTGGCATTTTGAAATCAGACAAAACCAAAAGACAAAAGACAATGAAACTATAAGGCTTTGAATACACTTATTATATAACTTCATTGTTTTATTTATAAAATACTGAAGTCGGCAAACACAGATTGTGTCCCCTCCCCAATTTTGGACATGTGTCACTTGACTGATAATCGATCGGTCAAATTCTTGCTAATATGTCATGCTAATAATATCATCCTTTCACTGCCTTTCAAATATGTCCGTACTCCCGATGCTATAATACATATTATAGCTTTTCTTGTTATATATGTATATATATATATATATATATATATGTTGTAAAAAATGTTGAAATAAAATATGTTTAAACCAATAACGTAAAGTGCATTTTGCATTTTTCCATGTCAAACCATATTAAATGAACTAGTGAAAATGCGATTTCGGAAGAGTTGTCGTTTGACTTCTAATTTAATTGATGTCCCCGAAGGCAGGCATATAGTAATCGTCTCAGTCATAACTTTGAAGCAACTGAAGGGATTTCCATGACACTTCATACAAATGTAAACCACAATTTGAAGATGTGTCGTTTGCATGAATCGGGTCCGTACCTCAAAGGTCAAGGTCACACTTGGAGAAAAGTTAAATGAGTAAAAATTATCGAGGTCATTTGTCACTTATTGCTGACATTTCGTGTTTAAATGTGATAAAACGTTCGCAATAGAGAGCATGTGCTCATATTTCCTTCCCAGAGATTATAATCATCCAAAACCGTTCGGAACGGGTACTGTTGCATATTATATCCAGGCACGGTACTGTTGAGTATTATATCTAGGCATGAATGTGAGACCTTGTCCCCTGTTAAGAACCTTTTGTCCATTTGAGTATATAAGTTAAATAAAACACTTAAGTAAAATTCGAATGACATTTTATGTGAAACCGCTTTTTCGCTTGTAATCAAATATCTAGTACATGTTACTTTTCTCGATCTTTATTAAATTAGCATTTTTGTAGGCGTAAAATATTCCCCTAAGCCTAAAGCCTTCTCTAGATTCTCTATATTCTCCTTATAATGTGATAGGAAGCAGCTTAACGTAAGAGTAATTGATATCGTAAAACTACGGAATCGACTAGGCAATGCAATTAGACGTATGTTTGCGATGAAGAAAATTATAATGTTTACAACAGCATTTAATGTATAAATAAATATTCCTGATAACGCCAAACTTACGTTCGCCAACAACCTTGTTGATCGCTAGCAAATGTCTTCTATATAAGCTGAATCAATTTATTTTTCATCAAGTTATGGAGAGTTGATTTTGTACATTCTGTGAACAATTTTGATATATTGTTTTGTAGTTCAATTCAGTTCAATTAATAGTTCTATTAGGCATACATATTATTACATGTGCCTTAAACAAAAAAAGGTAGATATAAAAATCGAACAAGAAAAGTAGCATTCAAGGACGACAGTCAACAAGGTGGATTACAAAACAGTCATACAAACAAATATAAAGAAAGTAAATAAGTTATAATATATTTTCAAATAGCATCTCCTGAAAATTCATGAAATGGACTTAATGTGTTTTACTTTTATTAAAAATGAACTTGAGTGAGATGTGTAATGAACAAAAAACAAACGCACATGTGATTTTGCGTAAACTCTTTCAGAAAAAAACATGTGCTGTATTTCCTAACTCGAGAGTTTGCATTTTAACTGTTATTTGGAATAAAAGTAAATCATAACAAAAGATAATTTATTTGTAATATAATCCAGTTAAAATAAGATATATCATGTTTTGATTCCAATGTAGATGCGTATGATGTACGCTGGGACCGTACATTACTTTTAAAAGTCAAATTTAAGATTTTTACATATTTTTAAATATCCTTATTTAACTCTCAGGGACGCTACAAACCTTCTATTTTAAGATACATATGGTCATATTTCCCATAGGCCTCCACTATAGCCTTTTGGCCTACAACACCTATTCCTATATCGGAACGGATGATAAAACCTAACTTTTTTTAAAGAACTATCTTAGAGACACTCAAAAATGACCAGCAAATTGGGGGTAATGTTATGCTTTCAGCCTCTAATATTTCACTGAAGGTGGCCACCCCCAGAATGGCAGTCAAGAAATATTACTTTTTGCAAATATACTCTCAGTACAATTGTATCCATACAAATGCAAATTTCAGTCAAAATATACTAAATCAACATATTTTATGATGGTAATATAATATTTTGATGTTTTATGGGGATTTGTTATGATTTGGGTAATTTAATCCAATCAGAATCTGCCTTACAATCTGACTATTATGCCCTAATAGACCCTATACTTTTTCAACCAATCAGAAGCCCCGAATCAATAGTCAAGACTGAATTTTGTTTTTTCTGGCTAAATTGTTTCATTCTTTCATACTGAGGAAAATGGTGTCTTTTGTTTTTAGAAAAAAACACTTTTCTACAAAATATGAGGACTTTAAAGGGGCTTCGGCTGAAGTCAAATTCATACGATTTTACGCGCAAATCCAAATGCCATATCTCAACAACCGTTCGAATCTTTTGTTTCAAATAAAGTGATTTTGAATTAATTTCATCAATAACATGTGATTTCTAACCAGTTGAGGCTATCTTGAAAATAATTTCTACTGAAAAATGATATTTGCGATTTTTAAGGGTCGAAACAGCACATTTTATGGGCCATCACAATTTGGGTTCCATGGGAGCCCAGAATTTGCGGAAGACAAATTACTTAAGCAACTCTTTACAACATACTATAAGGAAACCAATTCCCAAATTTAGTTGGGTTAGGATGGGACATTGTGCTTTATAAAAAGAAATCGTTGTGTGTTTGGTTTGGTGGAGCTGAACATGGTGATTTTGTTTACGAAAACAATAACTGTCACTAGTATTCAAATCCCCCATCCCCAGGGTTTATGGGATGGCTAGTTGTCCGTTGTCAGTTGTCCGTCGTCGTCCGCTAACTTTTGCCTTGTGAACACTCTTGCAACTTCATTATTATTATTCGGATCTTTACCAAACTGCTAATTTTCATATATTTTATATTCTCTTTATTACGATTTAAGAATGAGGAAGAGTTTTGTAGAATAATAAACGAACAAAACAAGTAATTTTAACAATACTATAAATATAACAAAAATATTTCTTTTAAATCGGCATGAAATATGTGTAGTTTAAACACACTACACAATGTTTTACGATTGTAGCAATAAACGGTTCTATTCTATTCTATCGACGGTGCATGGTAGGTTGCGTATGGTGAACTAATATGCGCATGGATCTCTGGGTAAGAATTTCAAACAAGATGGCGGTAACTTTCGATAATTCGGAAAAGTGTGAATATATTCGTGATAAATTAGGATAATCTGAGATATTTCATAGTGGCAGGTAAATTTTGAAACACCAATCGACTCAAAAAAAAATCTTCTTTCAACCTGTGCATATATAATATACAAACAATGCTGTTTAAAAGCGTGAAACCTTCCCAACAGATTCCGTTGGGAAAGTCCAGTCGTAAAATGTGCAATAATCAATACACGTTGATGCTCGCCAATACGAAAACTTCAAAAGAGCATTAAACGTGTATTTTAACACACTACCTTTCAGGGTCCAGTGTGTGTGAAAGGTTTATGATATTCTATACTATATATATATATATATATATATGAATATATAGGGAGAAATATCTGTGAACTACCAAGGACAGACAACCTTCGGACGAACTACGACAGGAAACCTAGCTATGACGGGATACACAGAAATCAGGCGTATGTATTCACTTCCTAAAAAGGATAGCTGCAACACACGCTGATGAACTGTATCTCTACATCATAATCCACTCGTCTGGAGGCACAATTAACATATAGACTCACACATACATACAATCATAGCTCATATGAGTGGGCCAATTTAAGCATTCAACCACGAACAGCTATATTGAGACAGTGACAATGAAAGGTGCCGGATCTTGGGGATACTGTGAATTCAGTAAATATATTAAAGGGAGATAATTTGAACTCACTACGGCAACTTTCTAAATTTGGGAGCTCGTAAGAGATTCACGTTCAAAAAGCAGAATAAAATATAGGGAGAAATATGTGTGAACTACCAAGGACAGACAACCTTTGGACGAACTACGACAGGGCGCCTAGCTATGAGGAGATACACAGAAATCAAGCGTATGCATTCACTTCCTAAAAAGGATAAAAAGGATATATATATGTATATATATCAATAAACAAATAACGTAGTATTGTACACGATTTCCATGTGCAAATGAAAATGATAAAAAAGAGATAAAAATGTAACGAGAAATGAATGGTTTTATCGGCTTATAAAGTTATTTTAAGCCGCCGAAGAGAGAGGAGGGAAAGAATACATAATAATCTGGGAACTGCCCTTCTCTTACTAATCAATATATTCCTATGGAAGAGGAATGTGGTTTGCTCAAGGACGCACATACAAAATTCAGTGGCACCGGTTAGGTTTGAACCCGGATCCTTCGGTTCGAAGTCCACCGCACTATAAACTATGCCACGCTTGCACTGTAAATAAAGTGCAACATAATTTATAGAGAGAAAAAATCAGCATTACTTACAGCTTCCTGTCTGATTGTAAACGTATCGAGTTGTCCTCGTTCACACTTTTTCTTGAACTCGACTTCGAGTTTAGTTTCCGAAGAGCTGCTCCTGTCCTCGTAAATCAGCTTGATGCGAATGCTTGCATGTTTACACGCTTCCGGTATGTCTCCAGCACTTTCTTCATTTTTCGCTATCGGTCTGTCTCCAGAAAACACGTGTACCTTGAAAGTTGTATCATCATCTTTCAAGAACTTTTCCTTTGAAAAAAACGTTATTATGAGTTAATGTGTGTACATGTGTACATGTGAAATGTAATGTTCGATCTAGTTTCAATACAATTCAAACTTAATTTTGATGTAATTTGGCATTAAAAATCACAGATTTGTTTTCCGGGTATTTAATTTAGCAATAGTTTAAAATGTTCGTGCGTGTTATTCTTTTTCTATATCAGCATTACATGTAAAGTACTTAATATACTGCAAATTTTGTTAAAAACTGGATTTCTTTTTTTTATTTACAGACAGGTTCTTTCCTAGACTGCTTTACAATACCATCATAGCCGATAACTTTAATCTATTCTGTTAATTCAGATATTGGAATCATTTACTAATAGAGAACTGTAAAACAGCATTTTTTAAATTGGATTTTATAGTCTATCTATCTATTGTTACTGCAACACCCCCTTTCGAAGATTATGTGCAGGTTTCCTGGGTAGAACCAGTACTAAGCAATGTGGATTAATTATCTTGCTCAAGGATAAATAACATGGCCATGGCGAGGATCGAACCCACGACCTTTCGATCTGAAGTTCGGCGCTCTACCACTGAACCACGCACTCCTTAGTCGCACCAACAGTTAAGGTCAATTTTTACCTGCCTCATATATATACGTAAAACATTGTTAACGTAATAACGACGTTTGTCGCCATGAAAGTTTCATTTAAATCCGACCACGGAAACATTTCTTTTTTCGCCAATATCCCCTTAAAGAATCTGAACACTTATTACATCTGCAAATTCATTTAGTAGATTTTTCTCATTCGACTTTCCATTTCCCTTTTGTTCTTATAATAATTCCTCTAAGTCGATCATCGAGAATGGTTTATTAATTCTACATGTAACTGATCTATTTCATTGTTAACCGAAAAGTCATGTTCTTTTTTTCCTTTTTTCTCCCTTTTTAAAAACGAAGCGAATAAAATAGTTTTACCCCAATCATGATTTTCAGAGTCTCCCAAATAGTTGGTCCTTTATTCACAATACGATATCTTGTTCATTTTCATTATCCAATCTGTACTGATCTATAGTTTCAGCAATAGTTTGTTTGATAATATTAACCTATTCAATGTTTGATAAAAGACTGTTATTACATATCCATGTGCCACGGCCTCGTTTTTGGTCAATAAATAAACAGATAATTTACTAACTACTGAAAGACGGGATTCAAAATTACACGGGACAAACGGAAGCGGTCCAGTAAATAGTTGATAATGGCCAAATAAAACAAATATACTCACCTAAGTTGCTTTAATATTTATGTTAACTCAATATTTCTGCGGTGCAATAAACCATTTGAAAGTACAAGTTTTAGATTGTTCGTTTGTGGGCGTTCAACAATCGCATATCAATCGTCCCGTCTTTTAGTAGTCAGGAATCCCCAGATTAAATTATCAATAATGACGATCCTCCTCTAGGCCATAAATGTAATCATGCGCGCACCTGCTGAGTTTTCCGAGTGTGCTAATTTCGGAGAGGAACACACGACTTAGCAAACGTACAAACTCTGAATTTAGACTGGAATGAATTACTTGATCAGATTATTTGTCAAAATATAACCATTAACCGACTATTGAAACTATCGATAGTTCAGCATACTATCGGTAATAGTAATCGGTAGTTCAATTTGCTATCGATACATCGCTATCGGGACGATCACAATCGCAATACATCGATAGTTCTACGGATAAATGAGAGTTCTGAATGGTCAAATTTATAAGAAATATTGACTGATTTTCTTTTGATAGATCTTGGAAGTCAGATGACACAAGAGAATAGTCTAAACGTGCCATCTTTTTTAAAAGGGACTCTCCAAGTATATCATGCCGCATAGAGGAAAAAGGCCCTCCTGAACCTATTCTTTTATTGAATGCACATTACGGAAACCATCGTGACATAATTATACATAATGTTCACCTAAGCATTCAATGCAAACAATGTGTGTACGTAGTGCAGAAATATCACATGTATAAGAAAATGAAATGAAATCACGTTTATTTGAAAAGTCTAGTTCATAGTAAAGCATTTAAAAAATTGATTTACGATCAAAATGGCCGTAAGTTGTTTCATAAAACGGGGTCCTGGTCTTGCTGAAAATAATGTCCATTGACAGATTGACAGTTTAATTCGTCAACTAGGGTGACAGTACTAGTGTCAAGTAGAAAGTGTAATGATATAATTGGACGTTACATATTGTGATGTTCCAAATCTCATGTTACATTTGCAAACAATTCATTAAGTAATGGGACGAAATCGTGCACGACGGAAATGGTAAAAACCTTTTCTTTGTTGTAAAATAAAACCATAAATAGTGTGTAAGATTTCGCTTAGGTAAATATGTGTTGTTCTGTAATATTCGGGGCTTCACTTAGCGAGAATCCTACTATTTCATGAGCTTAGCTCGTTCTATTTTTTTTTCTCACGAATTACGTTATATGTTAACGTGATGACAGACCAGAGCTGTAGATAAGCTGAGTTTTTGAGTATTTTACTCATACCTTTGTTGCAAACCCCTTAATTTTTGAGTCGCCATGCGTAAGCATGGCTGACTCTTTTGAATCACGTATGTGTGTATATATGTGTATGTGCAATTTGTGAATATAGACTTTTTTAAAACGGATGAAACGCTTTACCGTTGTAAGCAATGTAGTCCCCTTTAACTGCTTCAAATACAACTTAATTTGAAAAGGTGATTGACATGAACGTTATGTATACCGAGTAATATAACTACTGATTGTGAAATAACGAAATAATTGTAATTGTATACAGTATAAACATGTCTTTTTTGTAGTTTTAACGAAATATTATGCGCATTAATATCATATGCCCAAATCGGGATGGGTGTTTTACGCACTTCGAGAATGTCCCTTAACTGCATCAAGTATAACTTACTTTCATAAGGTGACTGACATGAACGTAATATATACCGAATAATATAACTACTGATTGTGAATAATTATCATTGTATACAGTATATACGTGCCTTTTTTGAAAAACGAACTGAAATACTATGCGCAATAATAAACGCATATGGCGTGACGTCACGCGAACTTCATCCGGGTAATCGCCAGCGAATTTTGTAAACAAGGCCGAAAGTAACGCGGAAGTCAATTCAACAATCACTCAATCCAGAGTTTTTGTAGCTTTATAACCAGATATTGATGAGAGTCTGATTCCTAGGGCATCATTACGAGGGAAAATGCCCGAAACTTTAACCAAGATTGAACTTGTTCGTTGGCTAAAGTGTAGGAAAGGAGCCAGCCTATCGGGCAAGAAAGCCGAACTCGTAAAAAGGTAAACAGTTGACTCCGATTGTTTTAGTCTGTATATTTGATATCGCATAACCCAGTAACTTAAACCATCTCGGTAAATAGTTGGAAGTCAAATTTCTCGTTGACACAATAGCGTTATATTAACACAATGAACCCGGAAAAATAATGTTCGCATATTAAATGATGGGTGGTGGGGTAATGCAGATAATGAATTATTTTTGAAGTACGTTTGTAAATTGTGTAAATATAACTAAATGTGTTTCTATAAATGTGTTTCATTATAGACTCGGATGATGATAGGTGTAAAGATCTCCTCGTTATATTATTATTATTATTCATCTACTAGGGCTGCGTATTGCGAGGACCCAGGTCAGACCTGTCAATACACAATATGTAATGTAGTGTGATAAGACCCATTGTGATACAAATATTACTGCTCTGTGCTACCGTAGATCTGTTAATTTATCATCATTGTTTTAAATTCACTTAGCTGATGTTTTTGTATAAAGTAATTATATATTTTTCTTATTTTAAATGTTTCTATTTTATTATAATATGCAACAGCATGTTCCATCAACTTGAAGTTTATCAAGTATGTAATTGACGGTGTCATGGTGTTTCTGGGTTGAAATTGTGGAACTTTATAGGTTTGTAAAAAATTCTTTAGTCAAAAGAAATATGATGAAAAAGCATCTATGCAATAAGTTTTTGTGTGGCAAAATCGATACAGATAATGTCTTTAAAGTCATTATACGGTTACATCACGATACAGCTGATCTTATACAGTGTATTGGATTGAAATGCATCACAATATACCGGTGTATCATTGATTTTTTTGATGCAGCCCTGTATATTACATGTGCACATGAAAATCAAATGCTGGGAGTTAACATTGTATTCTGTCTACTTTCAGAGTAAATCATTATATCCAGAATAAATGGGACAAAAAATAATTGATCAACTCGGACAGAAATTCGATAAAACTATACACCGATGAAACTGTCAATTCCCACCAAGTTTTTGTGCAGGCAATATTGGACCACCCTCCACCTGCTGGCTATAGCAACTATCTGGACAATGTGCCCCTTATTGAGGACAGTGACATCTACCAGTATTTCTGTTCAGAGTTTAAGATTGATGTAGATGACGAAGTCATGATGATTCGAGGAGACGTGGTTGCATCATTTGACAAGGGATTTTTAACTGTTAATTCAAAACCCAAAAGGAAATACCCTGTGTACCTTTGCTTAGATAAGCACTTTGGGTCTATACTGGGTGCCAGGTGTATGTGCAAAGCCGGTTTTGGTGGATTTTGTAAACATGTTGCTGCAATCCTCTTTCAAGTCATGGACTGTCAACGCGCCGGAAACAAATTTACACCTGCAGCTCAGGTTTATTGTATACTTTCATATTGTCCCGTTTAGTTTGCATTGAGCTAAGCGTGCAATATTCTACGATATTGCACGCATTGATATTGCACGGGAACTTTTGCTCGTGCTTGCTAAGAGCCGCGAAATAGAAATAAGGAACTACTTTCAAATAAAAATAACGGAATCCTTCCTATAGTGTCAGCAAAAAAAATACGAGTTTTTTTTCAACCTTTTATGGCAAAAATTGATAAAATAATTCAAATGGTCACTCACCCACTGTTTTTAACGTTATCGAATGGTAAACAAACTTCAGAAAATATTTAGCCATACAAATGCAATAACCTATAATACAATAAAATGTAAAACAATTTCCTACCGCCCATTCTAAAATCTCCATATCCTCTCCAGGGTATTGTCACCTGTTGCTTCGTGAACATAAGTTGATAAAGAAAACGTCTCCTTTTATACCAATATTATTCGTCTTCTTGGAAGCCGATTAACCCCCAAAATTCATGGAACAAATCTTAATAGTGGTAATATTTTACGTATTTCATTGTCCTCAAATAACACACGGTGCAGATTTGGAAAACATGATATCTGAAAAAACAAGATATCTCTTGTTGATCGTACACTTCATTGGTCACCGTTTACCTTAAGTGCCAGCGTGATCAGAATACACCAAGTGTTATCCAATCAGAGGACGAGGGGTAAATTATTAACTATTATTGGGAAAGACTTGCATTTGATTGGTTGTTAGGATAAACAGATACAAATGTGAAATAAAACGTTTGTTGATTACTTTTCAATGTCTAATCATATAAATATGCACTGTTATCATCATAAGTGAATTAATTTTAAAAAAGGGTATATTTTACATTATTCGCTTGATGCAAACTATTTAAAGGTGGGATTGGAGGTGTGGGGGCGGGGTCATCAACAGAATAATTAATACATGCTAATGCTCATCATATAGCGTTTAATGTTTGTTCCTTTTTGTATACAATTAAGCAACATAGCTTATTATATTGGGTTACTCAGTACAGAGCAAATGACAATGGAGCTCTAAGAAAATTAAACTGGTGTAGATAACGACAGACATATTAATAATGTTAATGTTATAAGGTCTGTGAGATACCTATAGATACAGTCTGTATCAATGTGTTTTTACAGATAAATGAAAAAATTGTTAGTTTAAATAAATGATCTGAAAGTGTAGGAAATAGTGAATTGTTCATAGTTTTGTTGTTTGTAGGATATGAAGATTTCTTTTTTATTGATGGTAAGCCTATGAAGAATCAGTATGCAAAATTACTACAGTATGAAATGTTGATGGGAGAGGACTCCAAATTGATCTGACCTTGCTACTATTGTGTAAAATTGCCAACTATTGCTTCAGTTGAATTTATATCTAGTGATTTTATTTCAAGACTAAAGCTACACAAGCACACTAAAATAATACAATTTCAAGGTTCTTTAAGCACAAGGAAGCCTATAGATGAAGTTCTTTGCTGGATGTGTTGTATACATTGCTTGAGCTGGTATATTGTCTTAGCGCATATCGAGCAATTTGTATAATATGTGTGATAAACGCTTCGGTAACTTTGAAACTGCACCATCCAGGTAAGCCTAAACGTTTATACAGTAATTTGCTCAGATATCCAACAACTACAGACTGTTCAACTCGATGAGGATATTCAATGGCGTGTAATGTAAATATAAACAAGGAAAAGTGAGTAAAGCATAACGTTAATAAATCAGTATGTAGAGAATTATATAGAGGATATTTGTTTTTTTCAGTGGAAGATGCAACTTTATTTCATCGAGTGAGCTGACAAAACAGTATTCTCACGAGTGGCTCACGAGATGAAATAAAGTTGCATCTTCCACTGAAAAAAAACAAATTTTATTTTTGTTTCATCAGCGTTTTTGTGCCTATTTCACATTTGTATTCCCCACTGGTAGTCCCGATTTATAACCGCTTCACAAAAGACAACTAGTTAATACACGACATAAAATAGTTTTGAAATTGTTTATTTCAGTAAAAAAAAATCCATGAAATAAAAATGAAAATTATTTAAAAAGTTATAAAATATATACTTATCACGTCAAACATCCAACTATTAGCACGAAAATAAGTCAACGTTATAGTGTAGTCATTGAATGTTGAATGGCGGAAGAATATTGAAATGAACTGTCAAAATATTCAGTGTGGAGGCCATTTTATTTTGTGATATAAAACTGCTGTAAACAGAAACTGGATTTTAACCATAACAGGATAACAGGAACAATTTTTCGGTGAGTTAATTGTGTCAGTTAATCACTTTCGCTATCAAATGTTTATCTAATTATCTTGTATGGCTGACGCAAGGGTGAATCTTGTTGAGAAACACTAGGAATGGGACTCGAGTGCACCACGTGTTGTGACAGTTGCTGCGTTTCAGTTTTTCTGTTGGTGCTAGTGAACTGAAAACTAGCATTGCCATGGAAATTGCTGTTTATAAAATAAAACGCGTGGCATCATGCTCCCAATGCTAGTGGGTGGGGTAAAGCAAGCTTCAGGCTGCGGAGCTAGAGTGATGGCTTGAGACACCTTTGGGCGGTCAGACAAAATGTCTGAAATCTGTTTACATTGGTCATTGTTCAGTTTGCTGTAGTTGTTGAGACTTTAACATTTTTGTGACCGGATATCTGACAGGAACTCCATCATCACTCAGCTGTTGGATGAGACGCTTTCTTGCACTGAATAAGAAAAGGGTTTTTTGTTTACCTACCTGGCATTTTACTGTTTTTGTGTAAAATTAATTCAGTTACAGTTATTGCTTGGTTGTACATAAATGCCCGAATTCATCAAATTCAGTGAATCTTTTAACAAACATGAGTTTGTGTGGTATCTGTATTTACCGGAACAAACCGAAACAAAGGTATTTATTGGAACAATTAATTCCTTTTCGAATTTACCGAAATACGGCTAAAACGCTTAATGTAGATGAGATAAATATCGTTAAAATGCACTTATTCTCGATTAATGCCAATAAAATGGAACAATCTTTCGTACACTGTGATATGAGTGATTCTCTCAATAAAATCACAACTTTATGAGATTCTGGAAAGCAAACAAATTATACGGCCAGAGAAACGACGAAATAAAAAACAAATTTTGCATTTCGTATCATTGGAGGCAGCATGAATGCGGGTAAGTGTTTTTAGAACTAATCATTTTATGAGAATGAAGCTTTATTATTAATTATTGGGTTTGTTGCTGACCCACTACGGAAATATAGGGGGTCTGTAGGATTAATAGGGGGCGAGGCGATAGCCGAGTCCCCCTATTAATCCTACAGACCCCCTATATTTCCGTAGTGGGTCAGCAACAAACCCAATAATTGATTTATTTCATCGACCACCCTTCCATCACTTATCTTGACCCAGATGAGGTGGGTGGGGTAAAAAAAAAAAAATATTTTTTTTATAAATCTTTTTTAGTAAAATATTCATGAACATCATATTTGTCACATTAAAATGAAGTTTGTTTATTGTTATGGTAAAGCGGCCATCACTTTTCTTGACCCAGATAAGGTGGGTAGGGTAAAAAAAAATCAATATTTTTATTTTTTATAAATCAAGATTTCTTAGTATTCACGAACATCAAAATTGACAAATTAAAATGAAGTTTGTTTATAGTTATGGTAAAGGAGATGTATTTTTGGCAATTTTTATGACTAGACGGGCATCTGAATCGATAGAAATACTGAGGCCACACTGTCCAATAATTTAAAAAATATGTTCAATAAAAACAAATTAAATAAAATAACAATTTTAAATAATTTTAATGTTAAACATAACAAGAGCAATTAATTACTCATTTTCATAGTTGGCCTAAGAAATCACAGTCTAACAATTTAACAAATTACAAGTTATCACAGTGAGTCACAAATAACAAGTTACTATAATCACAGTCGCAAATCACCCGATTCTTTCACAGTCACAAATCACAAATTTCTATCACAGTCTCAAATCACAAATTATTATCACAGTCCGAGTCGCAAATAAGAAATTACTATCACAGTCTCAAATCACAAATTTCTATCAGTCCCAAATCACAAATTATTATCACAGTCCGAGCCGAAAATCACAAATTACTTATATCACAGTCACAAATCACTAACACAGTCACAAATTTATCACAATTTACTATCATAGGCGCAAATCACAATTTATCTATATATCACAGTCACAAATTACTATCACAGTCACAAATCACAATTTTCTATCACAGTCGCCAATCACTTTCACAGTCGCAAGTCACAATTTAGCACTTTTTCCAACTAATGTTACCGCGCTCATTGTCCTATAATTTATTCAATCCCCAGTGCTGAAGTATTTTTCACCATTTTCTCGATTAATCAATCATTTTAGTTACTTGTTAATAGTGATACTGTTAATCCATGTAACACTGCAATTGTGAAAAAATGGGTTCTGTGACGCATTATTTCTTGCTGATTGAAGTTGATTAGATGGCATTTCAAAATCATTAAACAACTCTTCCGGATTAATGCCAGCCAACTGGTTACTTATATCCTGCAATGGTACATTGCTTGCCATAGATGTTGAAGGTGTAACTGGACCTGAATATGGTACAACTTTGTTCGTTACTGTTGGTACAAGATTTTCTGACAACGCTTGTCCCATTTGTACTTTCTCGTGGTCATCAACCCTCTGGTACACTGTCAAGGACTGCACTGACTTGTGGCCAGTAACAGCCATGACTTGGGCAGGTCCAAACATATTTTTGGACAATAGTGTGGCACCTGTGGCTCTGATGGAATGGTTTGTGTAAGATTTTGATATCCCGGATAATGTACATAGCGACGACATAAAACCCCTGAGCTTCTTCTCTCCTACCGGCACGTTACAATACCATATCGCATCTCCCGACAGAAAGCTGTCTTTGGGTTTCTGCCATAATCTGGAAATGAAAATAATAAAAACAAATACTTTTTAGGTTTAAATGTGTATTTTTGTAACTTTAACTGTTTTAAGAATAAATAATTAACTGAAAGTTCAAACAAAATTAGGAAGATATGACCGGCAACAAAAATAACACTTGCTTCTTAGATTTGTATTTCGCTATAGTGACGTTCATTCGTGTAAAGGTTATTGCCAATATAGTTATTGGTTACCGTAATACAATCGCAAATCCAGGAGTCTAGAGTTTGTGTGTCTCTAATTATTTGGACACATTTTGAAATGCAGATGCTGTCTCTATGTACCCGGTAATATGAAATACTTGTTAAATAGAGTATTTATCGTTTTAACTAACCTGTTACACTCAGGATTCAGCTTGGAGACATACTTCTCAAAGGACACTACAGGGCACTTTTCTGAACCTGTTAATATAACGTACACATTAATCTACTTAGTTGTCATAAAAAAGACACGTACCAACAACATTAGTGACAAAAAAGAACAAATGGTTTTAAAACATTTATATTGATGTAAAATTATAGTTTTTGCCTGTCTTGACAAAATTTAGATGTTTGAAATAAATAAAATGAATTTATACAGATTTTCTTCGAAGAAAAGGAAAATAAGCTTTTTAAAAAAATAGTCATTCAACGATAACCGCCAAACTTTGCAGTTTTGGTAAATATAAGTTTTAGGCATACCTGGCGTTTCTGGCATTACGCCTGACGTAGACTCCTTATCAATTCTATGATTTTTGGTGAGCTCGTCTTGGATTTTCTTGACATATTTTAGACCCGACTGAGAATCCACTTCAATGGTAAATGTGCTCTTGTTCATGGAGTGCATGTTTTCGTTGCCTCTCCTACAAAAATACAGTCGGACGTCAAATTGAACCTTATGAAACAGTCCCTGCGGTGTGTCTGTATTCATGTGTAAGCTGGAATACAACTTCTGTAAGTCTGCCTCAGTGATTACAGGATAGTGTACCACATCTCCTTTCCCTGTCCTTTTCAATTCAACTAGCACTGCCTTAAAATTTATGTTACTGCCCACAAACTCAGTGTCTTTTATGATATCAAAACGTTTATTAAACGGTGGGTTCTTGAGGTAGCGGTTAATACCGTGGCGTATTCCCTCCATTGATGTTATTTTGTAAGTGGATCCATCAACTCGTCGCAAATCCATGTAAAAACGCCTCAAAGCGCTATCCAATGCCGCCACCGAAAATGTTTCAAAGTCAGCATTTTCACCCTTTTCCGACAAATACTCCTTAAAAATCTTTGCTGCAAACTTGTTTGCCTTTAAAGTTTTGTCTGCGTTGAGATTAAGCCGCCTTTCCTCTTGTTCTGCGGCTGAAGTTGCTCCAAATCTACTCACGGAAGCCATTATTCAACTTTGTTGTTGTCTGCAGTTGAATTGACAAGGTGAAGGTCGACAAGGGAAATAACTCTTGTTGTTACAAATAAAGGCCAAGCAAAACAAAAAGTTTGTTTAAAACGCGACAATCCGATATGAATTGAATATTTGTTAAAATTTGTAGTTTTGTGGAGGAAAATAATGATTAAAAAGACGAATCTTAAGTGAATGGCATCCATTTTGTTTTTGTGTGTCAATAGTGGGTCAGCTACTGACCTACTATAGAATAATAGTGGGTCACCATGTGACTGCTCTTATCCAATGAAAAGGCCAGAAACTAGTGGGAGGTGAAATAAATATTGTTAATGGCATATATTTCAGTCTGTTCACTTCAAAACGTAAACGTACACGGGTGTCTGACATGATTTCATGGTAAACAGACAAACCTGTAAGGTGTTATGCGAGGTGCATCTCATTATTCCATAAAGTTTGTTGATTCCCATCGGCATTTTTCGGTACCAACAGTTTTGGGTGCTGTTACCAGGAGTTAAGAAGATGGGCTCTCCTCTGTGCATGTATCGGATGGTCTTTTGCTTCTATACAGCTTGTAAAGGAACACTGGATACCGCTGTGAATCCTCTGGTTTAGCCTTGGGTTTTAACACTCTGTTAAAAAAAAAGGTTTCTACTTATGTGTTCTTTTTTTTAATGTAATCTGTATTGAATAAAATAGATGAAAATTGAAATATAAATTGCTCAAGTTGTCGGAATGAAAATTTGTTGAAAGAGTACCTGTACATTCTGCATGATAAATGAATTACATGGATCAGTTATTTATTTTGATCAGTTATTGTACTTGTGACTGAGAAAGTGTCGATTCTTATAGATGGTGGCTAAGATAAAGACAGAGAAGATGTATCTTTTTCTTGCATACCAGACAAGGATAGTCATTTTACTGGAGCTAGATATTTCCATCTCACCCTAGGGCCGAGATAAAATTCACTCGCACCTAGATACGGTATGCAGGAAAACATGTACAACATTAGCAGCTGACGGCGTCAACGCACAACATGTCTCTGATATGCAAGAAAAATAATCTATCACAGGTATTCGGTTCAGATAGGGGATTTCAACCCTCGGTATAAGACTAAAGTGTTTTAATCGGAACATTTTTTTTTTTTATGAAATGATTTTCAGGTAACCATACCGTGTGTGTGTCTTTAGGATTTGTCCCTGTCCTTGTTTTTGTTTGGCGTTCAGTATCCAGCATTATATATTCCTCCCCAATCTGATCATCAACGTGTAGATTGGCATCTCCCCAACATAGACAATGGATTTCTTGCCCAGTCCGCATACCGAAGTAGATTGTGCACAACAGCCACATCGAATGAATCAGTGCCCTTGGATTGGAATCTCAGGGGGTTTGAGCCTCGTACATCTTGTCTAGGTGCCAATCATTGAGAGGTTTTGTGGTTTTGGGCTTGTTTCCATATCCCTTGCTTTTAAGGCTTTTTTGCCTGCCTTTCAACACCATTCTAGCTTTGTTGAAATCAGGGTCATTCAGGATGGACATTCTTGAGTTTTTGGACTTTAAGTGGCGATCAGTTGAGCTAACAAACCCACGTAAAGTTATCGGTTCATACTCCTTACCATCCTTTTTGGTGACGGCCAGTAGAAATTCACATATCATTATGAATGCATTCAAAACATCTGGAGGAATAAATTCTACACATCTCTGTTCATTTTTTGACATCAGGAATTCATTAAATACCTTCATATCGCTTTCTGTCTTGTTTTAGTGTTAGCATTGGTTAAGCTTTCCAGGAAGGATTCAACATCAACATGTTTGAAGTCTCTCAGACCACTGCTGGCATCAGTTGGAAGATTTTCAGGCTCTGATACACTTGCCTCATTGTTTTTTTCAGAATTAATGTACTCATCTACATCAAAAATATGACCAACGGATGCTTGGAATTGAATTGGATCCATTTCCTCAATGTTTTCCATTTTTTACAGCAGACGGATAATAACAATAACAAGGGGGAGGTAAGAAAAATAACTCTTTGTAAAGGGAGGTAATCACTATAGAAAAAAGTAGTTCCAAAAACAGTGAAATTTATTTATGGTAATTTCACTGTTTGAAAACAGTGGATTACCACTTTTATTTCACTGAGATAATTATATAAACCACTGGAAAGCATAAAATAAAAGCACTTACATGCGTATTCTACATCCATATATATATGTATATATTTATTTCCTATAATATCCTTGAAATAATCCAAAATCACACACATATCATACATGTATACATATACACAGAGGGTGTATCAGTAGCACATAGTATGTACAGAGAAACACATGCTCAGGGGTTGACACTGGACAGGGAGAAATTATTGTTTAAAATGAGACACTTGAATGGTATGTTCAAATTAATAGTTATAGATATGGAATTTACTTTTGTTGGAAAAAGACCAGCAATATTATTTCTCGCAAATCGTAGTTGTCAGGATGTGGGGTGGGGGTATACACATGAAGGTCGCCCATCCGTCTATCCTTCTGTTACACTTTTAAATTCTGGAGCTTCTTGTCAATAAAAATAAAGAGTCAGTTCGTAAAACACTTCGTTCTATCGTACGCGCCTGTGTTTGTGGATGCGTGCGTTTGCCGTGCTTGTGTGCGTGCAATTATCTGTATGTTTTACATTTAAATCTGATGAATCTGAAAGCCATTTTAATACTTCTTCTTCATAAAAAGGAAAATTCATTAAAAATGTGTTTACAAAAGAGCTGAGCCACGGGCTTTAACGGGCTTGAACCCCGTCCGCAACGAGGAAAGCATACTAGGACAATATTTTTGCTTATTTAAATGTTTAATTTTCTTTAATCAACATGTTTTGTAAAGTAATATTAAATAAAAACAGGCTCTGAAATTTAATCGAGGCATATCCCTTTATGTTGGTGTCCGGTGGCATTTACCTCCCTCTCCGCCCTGGATTTTGTTTTGATTTCCTTCAGTGTGTTGCATTTCCCCATGGTCCTTATATACTAGTATATAGTTGCGTTTTATGTAAAGTATGTACATTCTCAAATTCAACCGAGACAACTGCCTCGGTGTGCCCTAGTGTAGCTACGGACCTGAACAAGCAATATGTTGAAAAACAATTGTTTATATTAACACAGGTTCCATCACGAATATATTTATGTAAAAAAAACTTAATTAGTACAACTGATGATAACTGGCCTTCGTATATACAGTTCAGTAGGGTAACGCAGTAGTAGAAGCATCTCTTTGGCATCACGACTACGCATGCGCGGACTGACGTCATAAGATTGCGCGGACTGACGTCATAAGATGATGAAAGAGTTGTGAAATGTTTTTGGCATCATCTAATCTTAGGATATGACAAGAACAGGCATGTTTCCGTAGGTGATGCAAGGTGGCGAAATATTCTTGGACGAATTTCTGAACGAGTGAACGATCAGATTATCAGAATAAAATAGACTCAAAATATTCAATGAAGCACAGTAGGAGGGTCTTATCCACTGGTCACTTTGTGTTGTGTGTAAAAATAAACGCATGTGGTATTAGCAATACACTTCAGTGTGATGAAATCTGTATATCAGAGAGAGAGAGAGAGGGAGTTTAAGAGATTTAAACTCTTATTACTTTATTAATATTTATCGGATAAAAAGTTAGTATTGAATGAATGAATGAATTGGATTTTATAGTCGCACCAACAGCTAAGGTCATATGGCGACTTTCCAGCTTCTATTGGTGGAGGAAGACCCCAGGTGCCCCTCCGGGCAATTTTCGTGCACGGGCGGGCCCCTGGGTAGAACCACCGAGGTTCCGCAAGCCAACTGGATAGCTTCCTCACATAAAGATTCCTAGGCCCCTGAGGGATCGAACCTACAGCGGTGAGGGGCAAGTGATTTCAAGTCAGAGACGTTAACCATTCGGCCACGGACGCCCCATCGGATAGTATTGAACTATATACTATCTGAACGATTAAATATTCAGCTACAATTATATCACTGGTCATAATACGTTTTGACCAGTGACATATAATAAAGAATAAATAATAAATAAGTTTATAACGGAGAAAAAAGACACTGTTTTTACATACGAATTATTTTTCCCCTTGGGTGAAATCTAATAAACACGATGCTAAATTGTATTATGTATCAAATTGTGTTCGTTTTACCTCATGAGTTATTGAAGACAGATGCTTTCAGATAATACATTTTAACATTAAGATTAGATTTAACAGATTCTCTGTGAACGTAATGAAGGTTAAAGAAACTGTGCCCGACGATACACGGTGTAATTATATTACACAATAAGTGATGTTTCTATATTTTATTGTTCTATTTTTTAATTGTTGAATATATAAAGTCTAAAGTAATACTACTACTGCTACTACTACTGCTACTGCTGCTGCTACTACTACTTCTACTACCACTACTGCTTAAGCAATTGACGACTGCTGCTACTATTATTATTACTACTACTACTACTACTACTACTACTACTACTACTATTTCTGCTACTGCTGCTACTTCTACTACTAACACTACGGTTGCTACTACTACATACACCATGTAAAAAAAGGCTCGGAGCAGTACATTTTTTAATAGTATACAGGTAAAAATCGATAATACGTCTGCTAATATATAAACAAATGACGTTATCACTGTCGGTGCAGTTAAATTAAGTCGTGTTTATGCATGTATGCACGGAGCAAGGAATCTTAACCGTTTCATTTTTGAAAGAAACGAGAATGCGGCTAATACTTATATGTAATTGGAAAACCCGATCTATGAATAGACGATGACTTGCCTCTGTTTGTCTGGACACCGTTAAAATATGCACAAACATGTATATCTATCATTCATTTGATTGGTTGATTTTAACTTTTAAAATATTCATCTTTTGTATCATAATCATTGGGAATGTATGGTAAACCATCATACAAAACAACGCATTTACTATTTTTTACAATTGTATTTACATTACATACTATATTTATAACAACCAATAAAATCAAACAAATCATTACAATAATGATAGCATAGGTATACACTACACACTTTTGAAAATATTCGGAAATTGTGAGACCTAATCGATGAAATAATAAGAACACACTATTTCTATTGATTTAACTATTTTTTATTATACAAGAGCTGTCGGAGAACAGCGCAGCTCGACTATTCGATTTTTCAGAGAATAATACATTTATAGCTAGTATATACCATCAGAAAACAAGGCTACAACAATGTGGAGTGGGGTTGGGAGCACAACATAACTATGTGTAAGAATTGACCAAAATTACACAGAAGTATGTAAAACAAGAGGTCAATGACCTTGAAGCTCTACTTATTGATTTTGATTTCAGGAAGTAGTCGCTACAAACTTGTTTTTTGAAAAATTATTTTTAGCCTTGACGGCAATCTTGAAATTCCGGCCGACCTGAAATTTTGCTAGGATCAATTAGACATCAAGAGCAACATTCCTGTGAAATTTCATGAAAATCCGTCAAGTAGTTTCAGAGGAGTAGTCGCTACAAGTTTTCATTATATAACACTATGTAAACAAAGATGTTCGCTGGCAGCCATGTTTAACATCGAATCAAAACGATTTTTGACAAAGGACCAACATCATGTCATGCTGATCATTTTAGAAAAAGTCCCATATCAATATCACTTATAGTTTTCACGAAGTAGTCGCTACAATTTTGTTTTTTAAAAACCTATTTTTAGATTTAACTGCCATCTTGGATTTCACATCAACATGAATTTTTGCTAGGATCAACAAGACTTCATGGGCAACATTCCTGTAAAGTTTCATGAAAATCCATTCAGTAGTTTCAGAGGAGTAGTCGCTACGCCGGGGTGATTACATAAGCTCTCTTATTCTTCGAATAGTCGAGCTAAAAGTGTATACACAGCTTAGGAAACATATATACAGTTTACAGTAATTGTTTAAATTGGCTGCCCGTAGACATCAGCCAATCTCTCGACACTTTGTAGGGTTGAAACTTGTCTCCGTTTGTATTTTTCAGCAGTACTGGTACGTAGAAATTACTAGATATAATTGGCAACAAAAATAATCTCCAAAGAGTACACCCCCACGGTATATTTCCACCAATCTCGTAATAACGGAATTGTTCTCCACGAGTGTCCAGTGTGTCTGGTTTAAACGAACTAGAATAGGTCCGGGTCTCCCATCTTTTTGCAGAATAACTGTTTTTTTGTTAATGTCATCGTTGGTTTTTTCTCTTGTATCTGGTGTAACGTTATCTTTATTTTGGGACTCGAGACTTGACTTCTTATAAGGCGTGCACGATTTACATCTATAATGACTTGCTTGTCACCGGTGTATCCGCTCTATTGTCTATTAGCACATAAGAGTAACGTTTAGCCGTTTTGTCGTTATATAGCTGCATGAATGAGGGTTTGTTATTGTCAAAGATTGTGTCAGCCATGATTCCGATCTGTCTTAGGACATCTAAAGAGCGCCATGTACTGGGCATATCGGGCATATCGGCCGATACTGGTATTGTGTTTGCTTTTTGGGAAGGCGTTCTGTAAAAGCAGAATAACGCTCGAGTTTCGGAGTCTCTCTTGTGTAAACAATTTGGAAATGATGAGAGTCTCCATCTCAAGATCCATTAGATCATCCAGTACGACGATGTTGTTATACATCGGGTCAAGATCGCCCAGTTTAGCCTGAAATTCGGGTACGCCTTCTCTAAAGTAAATGTATTTTCCTAAGAGCTCTTCATCTCCCTGTACATATCTTGCCATTGTTCGTAAAACCAACAGATTCTGTGCCGCTTTCTAGGATCCTCGTAGTGGATGTGGTCTTGTTCCAGTATTTGTCTGACGAAGTAACTTGTTCCGCTCATACTAGACCCAACCACCAAGAGAAAGAACATGTGCTCAATGTAAAATTCAGATACAACATTTGGACGTATTCTACTATTGATTTGGACTCACACGTCTTTTGTTTATAGGAAACTGTACCTGCACGGCTTTTCAGTTTTTTCTTTTAATCGCCCGGTAAAATGAAGTCTCGGGTCGTTTTTATCCGTACTCCTCTAGCCACGTTGAGTACTTGGACCGTTTTGGTGACCTCTGAGATGAGTATGTATGGTCTTCAAACTCCCTTCCCGCAAACGGGACACGACCGTGCGTATATGAAAGTGTATGACAACATATGTTCTTAAATGATACAGTAAGGGTGCCCCCATTGAGGTACTCTTACGTTCTCTCTTGCTGTAAGGGTGCTTCTATGGTGCTGTAAGGGTGCTGTAGGGGTGCTGCATGGTGCTGTAGGGGTGCTGCAGGGGTGTTGTAGTGGTGCTGCAGTGAATCTGCTAAGGCGCTGTATGGGTGCTTCTAAGGTGCTGTAGGGGTGCTGTAGGTGTGCTTCTAATGTGCTGTGAAGGTGTTCTTAGGGTGATGTGGGGTTTGTGGTGGTGGTGGTGGTGGTGGTGGTGGTGGTGGTGGTTGTGGTGGTGTTTATTGTTGTTGTTGTTGTTGGTAGTGTTGTCGGTGGGGGTAGTAGTAGTAGTATAATATAGTAAAATAGGATGTCCTATTGCTTAAAAGGCGGAGTTATTATAATCCTTAGAACTGCACACGCACACAGCTCCGAATACCACTGTCGATTTAATGGTACCGTGTCCGTGGCTACACTGTTTGAAAGTAAATTGAGAGTGTTCCCTCGTCGAAATATCGAAATCGTCCAAGAACATTGCACAACCTTGCATCGCCTACAGAAACATGCCTGTTCTTGTCAAATCCTAAAAAGCGATGTCGCCAAAAACGTTGCACAACTATTTCATCATATTATGACGTCAGTCCGCGCATGCGCATTCGTGATGCCAAAGAGAGGCTTCTACTACTGCGTTACCCTTCTGAACTACGGAGGCCAGTTATCATCAGTTGTACTAATTAAATATCTTTTAAATAAATATGTTCAAATATGATCAATCGCGAAGAAATATGTGTTAATATAAACAATTATTTTTCAACATATTGCTTGTTCAGGTCCGTAGCTACACTGGGGCACACCAAGGCAGTTGTCTTGATTGGATTTGAGAATGTACATACTTTAAATAAAAAGCAACTATATACTAGTATATAAGGACCCTGGGGAAATGCAACACACTGAAGGAAATAAAAACAAAATTCAGGGTGGAGAGGGAGGTTAATGCCACCGGACACCAAAATAAGGGATATGCCTCGGTTAAAATTCAGCCCATTTTTTCATTTAAAATTACTTTACAAAACATGTTGATTAAAAGAAAATTAAACATTTAAATAAGGAAACTTAGGAAAAGTTAATTACTAGTATTTGAAGTTTAATAATTCAGTTTTTAGTTAACACTTACCCTGTCGTACAGGCGTAAGCTGACATCTCTCATATATTTTTTAAGCAGGAAGAATCTTTGAAATCACAGATTGAATTACATATGTTCTGCTGATTTTGAAATCTGATCAATCAGAATTTTAATGTTCGTTGCCAATTCATACGTATTTGCATTTTATGGGGAAAACATAAATATAGGGGCCCACAACGAAACATTGGGGTGTGAGGTCCTCCGGCTCCCATGTCTATGTGTATAAGACTATATAAAAACTCTCTCTCTCTCTCCCTCTCTCTCTCTCCCTCTCTCTCGCCCGCTCTCTCTTTATCTCTCTCTCAATCCCTCCCGACCTCCTTCCTTCCTTCAACCCTCTCTCTACCCTTCTCTCTCCTTCCGTCCCTCCCTTCCTCCCGCTTTCTTTCTCTCTCTCTTTCTCTCTTATCTTTTCCCTCTCTCTCTGTCTCTCTCTTTCTTTCTCTCTCTTCCTCTCTTTCCTTCTACCTCTCTCTCTCTCTCCCTGTCTGTCTGTCTCTTTCTCTTTCTTTCTTTCTCTTTCTTTCTTTCTTTCTTTCTTTCTTTTTTTCTTTCTTTCTTTCTTTCTCTCTCTCACTCCCGCTATCTCTGTCGATCTCCATCCTTTAATATTTCAATTCATGCATAAATTAAGAGCAATTTATTAAAAATATGTTGATTTATAATTTACTTATCTGTGTTAACCATGCATGCATAACTTCAAATACTGCATCATTAGATGAAACTCTTGGCTGGGGCCCCTCTACCAATATTTCAGTTTTGATAAACAATGTATCCCTTGTGTTTTGTGTCAACACCCACACACGCGCGCACGCACGCACGCCCGCATAAACACACACACACGGTCTTTTAAAAGGCCGCTACGTTTAATTATAGGTATTGTTTCGGATTATAAATATGGACTTATAAGTATGTTCTGAGTAAGTACGTCTTTAGCTTCCTTTTCAATTTCTAATGAGCTGTTTTTCCTATTCCTAGGTCTTTCTACAGAAGATTGGTCTCATCAGTCCGGTGGTCAAATGTCGTCTGCTAAAAGCCGCTTTTATATCCGATACAAGACCAGTGGTCGATTCAAAAAGTACCTGAAGCGTTTCATACAGTAAAGTTAGAACAGGTTATGATCTTCGACTCCTGACAATTTCAACAATATTTAAGAATATACAATTTTTGTACCCGTTTTGAAACATTGGCAATTTCGAAAAAACAAAAACTTGTTTTTTTTCGATCTTCGTATTTGTACTGCGATTTCCGACTATGATTTTTTTTTTTTCGAAATTGCCAATGTTTCAAAACGGGTACAAAAATTGTATATTCTTAAATATTGTTGAAATTGTCAGGAGTCGAAGATCATTACCTGTTCTAACTTTTCTAAAAATGTCTTGAATATACATTTCGTGCCGGTTTTGAAAGTTGGTGCCTGCATTTCACTCTTTCAGAGGCTATTCAAAATGACGGCGACACAGAAAAATACCAAGCCTAGGGCCAGTCAGTCGCACGCCATAAACCCCACTTCTCCCTGGACAAATTCACACTGTCACTATAACTAAATTGTGAATTGAACTGAACTCTCGTATTTCCATGTCCACAGTCCAAACGATGTCCTAAAAATAGTGTGTATTTAAAGGTCAAATTATGCTGATGCATACACACATAGACAGATTGATGGATTATTTGTACAGGAGTGGAATTAAATCGTTAGACCTTTATCGAAACAGTGATCGTATATAATTCCAAGGGTTACATGATTGAGTTGAGAGAGTGCTCAATCTACAAACTACAAACATTTATGTCGGAGAATTAAAATTGAAAGTGAAACAAGCAAATGGGTCATGGCATGGATTGTCTTTAGCGAGGCTGCCTGTGTAGGGATTTGTGTAAGTAAATACACTTTTAATTACTGTAGGACAAGTGTTTAACGTTGAAACATATGAAATGAAATGTGGTTCATATATATTAACTTAATTCTGATCATTTTTAGAACACATGAGTGATGAATGATTGATGAAAATGTAAGCCTTGAAAAATACCACTTGTTCATGAATCCACCTGTGTCTGTGACTTACATTTTGACCAGTTTCCAGAAAGCACCACATTCAATTCCAGTTGTGTTTTAAGTAAAATATTATGGAAAGCTGGCATTGATAGCATAAAGAAAGTTGAACGTAGTTATTAATATTAAAAATAAATGGAACAATATGTTGTTTTTTCAGCTCTGCTTAGAGCCTAGAGGCAGTGTCAGTGTGCAGTGTGATTCCACAGCCTGTTTCACCAAGTCATTTCTCAGTCTCCCAGTAATCTGTATAACTCCATCAAGAGCCTTGTGTAAGCCAGTGTGTAGTTTAGAACAGCTTCAAAATATCTATGAACTTATCAGTGTATATTCTTTGCAAAATATGTGGCTTAGTCTCAGACTTCTTATACTAAAATAAAAAATGAATCATTGGTGTTTTACTGAACATCGACACATAAATAGGTCATATTGTGCGTAGTACGGATGTAAAATGAAACAAACAAAAAAAACATCCTTGTATTACATCTAAAATATTAAACTTATCCAGGACCCTGACTTAACATAAAGTGCTGGCATGGCCCATAGCAATGGGCGATAGCAATTTGGAGCTTCCGGGTTCAAGTCACACATGAACCACTGAGTTTCGTCTGTGTTTTCGGACTATACACCTTCCCTCAGCCTTATTTGTTCCTCAGCCTCATGTGTTGGATTTGGGATTGAAAATGGGGGTCTATCCTTCGAGCACGATAAAGAACCATAGAAATATATTCATTAGTAAGAGTAAGGCAGGTTCTCAAGTTCCTATGTGTCCTCCTTCCCCTCTCTCTGGCGGCTCTAAATAAGGTATACCGGTAATGTGTTGATTAGCCGAAAACGATTTTTTTTTTAATTCATCGTACATGTAAAAAATAATGTTCTATAATCATTATTCATTTACATATTTCAGTTCTACAACTTTTTAACTATTTAAGTTGAAACAAAATCTGGTTACGGTAAACAAATCATGTATCATTTTTTAATTTTCCTATGTGCCCTACCCCTCTCTCAAGTGTGGCTCTAAATGACATATAATGTGTTGTTGAGCCAACTTAGGCCAGATTTTTTGTGTTTGTTTTTTTCGGTTCTTAAACTGGTAAGAAAAGTAACAGGCGATACCCGTATTTTGGTCCCGCATTTCAAACAACCAGTGATCATGTTTAACAATTAAAGTAAAATTAGAAGGTTATATAGTTTCTTTCTGGTCAATGTTCCCACCATGTTCTATTCAATTTATATTCTTATAAAAAAAAGTTCTACAGTCACTTTTTATTCATCTTATTCAACTCACCAATGTGTTACCTATTTAAGTTGAAACAAAAATATGTACAGAATCTGTATCATTTCTATTTTCAGAGTCCCTGATGTCCTGAGACGCTGGGAGTTAGCTGTAAAATATTACTGAAGTCACAAAATATGGGAGATTTTATTGAAACAAGTGTCTAGTCACATATATAATAACTTTTTACCGAATCAGAAATACTTAAATGAACAAGAATAGAATAATGCGACGATGTACAATATTATTTTATTTTTTTTATGAATCAGCAATACCTCATACGGACAGTTCTAGCATCATTTCAAGAAAAATATGTCTAGAAACATTTGTGACTTAAGGGAATAAGGTTATTTGGACCATCTAATTGAGAAATTCCCTGGATAACCAGTTCAGCACAATAACATGCATGTCTGACTGTTGACAGAGGTGAATCGATGGCGACATTAACTGGACAGTTCATTGGAGTGGCTCAAAATAAGGGCTAATACGAAAATATAAATGTGTTTCTGTTAATCTGAATAACCATGCCCGACTTCTTTATTGGATTAAAATTATGTTTTCTGAATGTTATTGAATTATAAAGTTTGTGGAATAACAGATGGCGGGAGGTGTATATTACTGGTTCTACCCAGAAAAGTGGGTGGTCTGCCTCTACCAAAAACAAACAAAAACAGATACATGTATATATATATATAACTCCACATATGTTGAAAATGACTTGCACCCTATAAACAATACAGGCTGAGAGGTTCGCATATTAAATGGACATGAAGCAATCCTTTTTTTTTTAAACTCCAAAATGTTATAACTTATAATTTAAATATATGCAAGCGGGTGTAAAGTGAAATCAATTCTTCATTAATCAATCGAGGTGCTAATTTTAATGCTTGATAAATACTTAAAAAATGCTGTGTGTCCCTTTAATAAATAAAAACAATTATTGTATGATGCAATTTAATTTGTTATGTAATGGGATGTTTTGATGTTAATATTTGAAATAAAATGTTTTAAATCAAATAAATAATTCACTTTGATATCTGATTTGTTACATTTTTTTACTAAGTCATGAAAGATAATATTTAAGACCTTAATATGTACCTTAAACTTTTATTGTTTACCATCGAATGATGAGACGGAATATGGTGTTAGTCATCTGTGCGTCTATATCCTTCCACAGTTGTTAACCAATTGTTTCGAAACTTTACATGATGTTTATCTATGATGTCAAGAGGTGCATATCGATTTTGCATCAAAATCAACATTATTTATGAATATATATTCTTGCATTGTACAATTTTCTTTCCACGGATTGTTTTCAGTGCGGTCATTCGTATCCCATGGACATATTGAGTTATGGAGATGTTCGGTTGCCCTTTTTATATTTGTATATATTCTCATTTTCACCTCTTACCGCTGCGGGTTCAAATTCCACTGGGAGCTCAACTTGTAGCTGAGGAAGTGTCGATTCTTACGGATTGCAGAAAGTATACAGTACTGGTTTTACCCAGGAAAAATGGGGTGGTCTGCCGCTACCACAATAAAAAATTGACCGTCATATATGGCCAAAAATGTGCTATATAATGACAAAAAAATACCATTCAAACAAACAAACCAAAAACAGCATGAAAATACTCTTTAAAAATATAAAGTAAACAAAAAAATGGGCTTCTTTTCGTTCGGTTTCAACCGACAAATGGTCTATATTTAAACTAATACAAGTAAGATCCCCTCAAACCCTTTGATGCGTGGCTCCCACCTTGAACAGACATAAGTGAGACAGTGTCGATTCTTACGGAGGTAAGCGTTCGTTGACTCTCCTCACAGTCATATTATTCTTGAATCTCCTCAGACTAAGGGGTGGAGCATAAAATGGGAGGAGCATGTTTTTTTCATGTTGGAATGAGAACCGCATATGCATCACTGTAATTTGAAGATGTTAATCAATCCACTTGAGTTTATATACTACAAACAAATAAGAATATATGTTGAAAAGGGGATCCTTTGGAAGCAAAGAACGCACCTAAGTAGTAGACATATGCTCGTTTTTTATTGAATCCTTTGTATGAAAGATAATGATAAACAACAGTTTATTTTTAATTTCGATAAACTTTACGCAGTATAATAGTAAGGTAACCCACTACGTTTCTACCGACGAGAAACGACGAGTTATTCTACTTGCTCCGGCGCCATGCAGCGTCTCCGTCGGCGCTGGTTAACCCTTTTTTATTGGTAACCTCATATCTCAAAAACTGCTTGACATAATGCAGTGAAACTTCATACATGCATTTGGGATAAATAGATCACATGCCACGCGCAAGCTATATAACTCTGCAACCTACATGTATTTTGACAAATTTATGGCCCTTTTTATACATAGTCAAAATGTTTTAAATAACCTAATAACCTGTTTAACCACTGGACCGTTTGGAATGAAACGTCACATATGTGTTCGATATCAATAAATAGCATGACATGCGCGAGTCACATACTTCCGGGCATACTTCTGCAACATATTTTGGAACAGTTATGCCCCCTGTTTTACTTGGACAAAATGCGTAGTAACCTAATATATTCGTAACCACTGCACATATTTGAATGAAACTTCACACATGTATTCGGCATCAATGAAAAATATGCCACACACAATTCATGCAACGCCGAAATCTTTTTAGGCACAGCTATGCCCTTTTTTAACATATATTTGTATATATATATATATATATACTCCTGGTATATACCAGACTTTCCTCAGAGTCAGGTTATATTAAACCATCCATCTCCAGGGTATATAATCTTTACATTTATGCATCTATACTACCTACAGGTATGCATCTATACTCACCAGATATATCGGACTCTCTTCAGAGAGTCAGGTTGTATAATACCATCCATCTTCAGTGTCTTTACTCTAACCATTTAAATATCTAGACTCCTGATATATATCGGACTCTCCTAAGAGTCAGGTTACATAAAACCTAACAACTCCAGTGTCTATAATCTATACATTTATGAATATATACTCCTGATATATATCGGACTCGCCTCAGAGTCAGGTTACATAAACACTACCATCTCCAGTGTCTATACTCGATACATTTATATGTCTATTCTCCTGATATATATTGGACTCTTCTCAGAGTCAGGTTACATAAAACCTTACAACTCCAGTGTCTATAATCTATAAATTTACATATATACACTCCTGATATATATATAGGACTCTTATCAGAATCAGGTTATATAAAACCATACATCTCCATGATCTATAATCTATACATTAATATAGCTATATATACCCTTATATATATCTCTGCAGAGTCCGGTAACATAAAATCTCACATCCCCACGGTCTATAATCTATACATGCATATATCTTTACTCCTGATGTATATTGGACTCTTCCCAGGGCCAAAGTTAATTAAACCTAACATCGCCTTTGTATATAATAGTTACAGTTATATATCTATATTCCTGATATATTTCGGACTCTTCTCAGATTCAGGTTATATAAAAACATCCATCTTCAGGATCTTTAATCTTTACAGTTATATGTCTATATTCCTGATATATATCGGACTCTTCTCAGATTCCGGTTATATAAAAACTTCCATCTTCAGGTTTATAATCTTTACAGTTATATGTCTATATTCCTGATATATATCGGACTCTTCTCAGATTCCGGTTATATAAAAACTTCCATCTTCAGGTTTATAATCTTTACAGTTATATATCTATATTCCTGATGTATATCGGACTCTTCTCAGATTCAGTTTATATAAAAAAACATCCATCGTCAGGGTCTATAATCTTTACATGTATGTATGTATGTATATATACTCCTGATACGTATCGGGCTCTCCTCAGAGTCAGGTTATATAAAACATAACATCTCCAGTGTCTATACTCTATATATTTATATATCTATACTCTTGATATATATTGGACTCTCCTCAGAGTCGGATTATATAACACATAACATCTCCAGTGACTAAATGAGAATATGGACAATTCCGGAATTGCTCTGCGCAAAGTAAGAATTCTTAAAATGCGCGGCATTATCGGAATTCTCAAAATACGTGGTTCAATTCCGGAATAGTCCGTGCGCAAAGTAGGAATTGGGACAAAGTAAAAATATGTTCGTTATCGTCAGTGCGCAAAGTAGGAAATGGAACAAACTAGGAATAGTTTCGTTAATCATATTTGCGAGTATACACTTTGATTTTTGTTTGCTTCATTCAAATAGTCAACATATCAGCAGTATATTAGTTTAAGAAATTCTAAAGTAAAATAGCTTTTTAATCCAGAAAATATGATGCTTACGTCAGTAGCTAAAGCTAAAACAATTTTATTTTGAATCATGCGTACGTATAGTTAAAATCACTAACATACTGCGATTTAGTTTGCTAAATGCGTTTCACAAAAGAGCATACAAATACTTAAATGTGTGTGTTTATTTTAAGCCGACAACCGTGGGTGTTCTTACATACCGATTAGGATATCCGCGTTTTACATTCCGGATAGAAAGTATTTTCTTGCATTCGGGATAAGGCTTTCCGCGTTTTACTTTGAATTGAATTGGGTTTTAAGGCGCACCAACACATGAAAGGTTATATGACGCCTAACAGGAATGAAAATGCCAGGCTCATCCTCCACTAACATCAAGATAAAATATGTAGAATGGGCCTAGAACCTTCTTACCTGCAGAACTGCAGAGTTGCTGCCATTTACGATGGAGCCACTTTTCCACGTTTGCGTACGCGGTGTCATGACCTTGAATGAGCATGGTAAAAAATGGAAAAAAAAACAATATGAATGGGGCTGGGGGTGGTGTTCCTACCTCTGCATGTCATGGTGTTTTTGCAGTGGTTGTATTCTACCCCGGCAACCTCACGGGGGTCCGCGTATTACACGGTGGATGGATGCAAGAATATTCATAATCGCTAAATATTAAATTAATGACTAACTCAGAGCACAATAATAACTAACGTTGCGACGTAATAACTAACTTTGATGGCGTCAGTAAACTGACTTAAAGTGTAATAAATAGATTAGTTAACTGCCCGAATCGATTATTGGGTAATCCTTAATTCGATGGTAGACGTGTTTTGTTTTTTCACTCACTCTCATACGTTCGTTCGTGAAAAGAACCACACTTCTATACCACTCTTGAAGGATTTCCCCATAATCCATCCCAGCATTTAAATAATATCTATATATCGATGGTCTAGAATTATAAAGTCGTATAAAGTGAAAAATCATAGTTTTCGGGAAAGTGAAAAAAACGGACTGACAATTACAACTGTGTGAATTCTCTGAACAATCTTCTCATTTGACATAAGCTGTAGTTTGCTTTCTCATAAAACAAAGTATTTATTATTTAAAAAAAAGAAAATTGACTTTGTAATCCAAGCAATTGCACTTCCGACCTCATGTTATAAATATTCTGTAAGTGTCTTATAAAAGTTTGCTAGTTCATGCTATACTGTTGGTCGAAATGTAGAAAGCATATGGGAACATGCGTGTGATGACAACATTGCTATATTATATATTAGAAAATGTTCTATTTTTTACAGTTAAATCAAACGGATATACAAAAAACATGCTCTTATTATTATTATAAATGTAATTAAATAGTTATGGTCACTTAACATACAAATAGTATTAATTGAATTAAATATTAATGATAACTGAACATACAAATAGAGACGAATAATGTTTCAGAGTAATTGTTGTAAAAATTATAACATTTAATAACAGAGAACTGGGAGTTGTATTCACTAATGAAAAGAAAACTAATCAATCGCGAACAAACACTAACACATGGTCGTATACACTCTGCAGTCTATAACTTTACATTGTATTTACCGACTATCTTTTGAAAATGTAAAACTATTCAATTCGTAACCAGACATTTAATTAGATATGTCTGGCTTTAAATCAGCAGAGCGACGTTAATAATGCATACCTTTTAGTGCATTTTGAAAGCCCCATTGTGAAAAGATCTGGGTGCAAGAGATGTATTACCATCAAAATAATGACACAGGTTAAATATCCACAAACACGTGTCACTTTAACGAGATTATATCATAATTATTATAAAAAATTTCAGTTCCCAGAATAATAAATTAATGTAACTAAAATATTTCGCAAGTAGCTTAAGTTATATTAAATAGTTTGAAAACTTAAAGTTGAAGACCAGAATAAGACCGAAGTCTCTCTTGTGTTAGGCAACTGCGTGGAGACAACAGTCAGAACTCGAATTGACTCTATTGAGTTATGTGGGTGAGAAAGCTCTGTATGTACGTATCTCATATATATCCTTATATAATATGTCAACGCACTCTCTATATACTTATCATAATATATGTTATCCCCATACCCTATATATCCTTACATATCATATCCCCATACCTTATATATCCTTATGTAATATATCCCCATACCCTCTATATAATATAGAGGGTATGGGAACATATTATATAGGGATATATAGGGTATGTGGATATTATACTTACATAATAACTATATCCCCATACGCTATATGTCCTTGCATAATATGTCCCATACCCTCTATATCCTTAAATAATATGTTCCCGTACTCTCTGTATACTTATATTTTATAACCCCATGAATACCCCTTATATCCTTACATAATATGTCCCCGTACTCTCTAAATGCTTTCGTAATATGCCTACGTACTCTCTATATCCTTCATATTATGTCACCGTACCCTTTATATATTTACATAGTATATCTACATACTCTATATATCTTTTAATACACAATATTCCCCCGTATCATTTGTATGTCCCCGTACCTTTTATATCTTTACATAGGATGCCCCCTTACCATCTTTACATACATTATATGTCCCAATGTCCACATACCCTCATATACGTGCATATTATCTTATTTCATTCGATAGAGTTATCCACGTGAGATAGGGAAATCTCACCCTCGAGATCAGGCAGAGCCTCGTCCCTGGTTGCCATTCTGACCCCTCGGGTGAGCTTTCCCTATGTTACATATTTGTCTGTGACTTATATAGGAAATACTGGGAATTGAAAAGCTATAACCAGTGTTTTGAGATACGGGAAATATCTCCCTCGGGAGAGAAATGGTTCCCGAATGAATGAATGAATGAATGAAAATAACGTGAAAATGGCCTGATTATACTGTGTTCTAAGTGTTAGCACTAACATTACATCAAAAATGTAGCTTTCGTATGAAACAATATTCGTAGTGTACTAAATATGTTAAATATGTTTAAATATATTTCGAAATATTACAATATCGTATAACATAACATAATTATATTCAACATTAATATCATTACGTGGCCGGAAATTAAAAGTCATAACCCGTCTAACACGGGGTATGCAATAAAACCTTAATTTCGGTTTAAAAACCTGCATATTGTAAACTTAACTTATAATTTTAAACAGGTTATCGATTTTTTTTTTCAGTAAAACATGTTTTATGTATGTTTATATTGCCGAAAATATACATTGTAAAACTGACTAATATAAGCTTCCCCATCGCTTAATGAAATTAATGCATGACCATGTAATGTAATATTAGTTAAATACAACGTTCGATTAACAGTCCTTCTGTCAATATCTATGATTGGTATATAATGGACCAAATTAAACAAACTTCAGGCATACAGGAAGTAAATTTACTGTGATATTCATGCCTGGTGTAGTAAATTTACTGTGATATTCATGCCTGGTGTAGTCGAAAGGAGTTCCCAAATATATAATCCCTAACTTTTTTGTGATAAAAGGCATTTTTGAGTATTTAAGGCCTGTTTTTCTGTCTGAAATGACTTTATTGACTTGTTTGTGATAGCTAAAAACCATTTGCATGGTTGTATGATGACTTTGTTTGTCAACTTGGCAGTTTTGAAAGTGAAAGTAGAACACATTTAAGAGGTGCCGAATGAATGCAGTTTGTTCACGGTGTCAACAAAGATCAGAATTTTATTTTCTTATATGCCACATGACCCCCACTATTCTCAGCAGTTTTCTAGAGAGGCAGGTCTCATGACTAAGAACATGTAAGTGAATCTTAGTTTGAACTTCATTTTGAAAAATGGCTTACTAGAAAGCTTGGACAATATTGCATTGGACTCAATGGGATTTGATTTACTTCCGGTACACCTTCACACTGTTAAGAGAGTGTGTGTGTAATGTTGTTCAAAGGTGTGAAGGAGTCCACGCGCCGCTCCGTTACGCTTCCTATTACTTGTGGCCCTGAGACATGTTGGTCAATCATATTGTTTAAATGCAATGAGATACGCCCTTTTATTTAATTAGCCAATCACAATAAAGGAAATAAAAAATGAAATGAAATATGTTTAAATTAAATATAATTATTTCGCCATAATTTATTAACGTATACTAACATATTGGAATCGGTGAAAGTTAAATAATTTAACTAGCTAGAAGAAATGTTAAATAAATTGTATCATATTAGAAGTTGTTTGCTTTTTTCATACTTATTGACGACAATATATGCGTATTTTGAAATATTAAATTTATAGTTGGAAATGCTTTTTTTTTTAGTTCACGGTGTATTTTGCTTTTTTTTTTGCTGTGTTTTTTTTTTTTTACATATTTGCAAATTATTATTATTAATTATTATAATTTTAACCTATAACAACGCTAAAGAATAAAACACAATTATAATAAAGCGAAAAGAAGTTCAATTAATTGTTCAATATACAGGCCTTTTAAACCGAAATTACGGTTTATTTCATACCGCATACCGTTATCGCCTCTTGGAGAACATTTTGGAAACGAAGGCCTGGCCTAATTTATAACATATATTTCCACAATAAAAACATATTTCAAAACACGTTTTACTGATAAAAAAAAGATTACATGTTTAAAACTATCACTTAAATCCATTTTTTTCTTTTTATCTATTTTTTTCTTTTTATTTTTATATAAGATTAACGCATGAAAAGGACACACACTCAATAAAGGACGCACGAGCGTTTTCAATAAAATTCATATATTAAAGTTTGCATTATTCTTTCCTTTCTGTGATGTTCTTGGTTTCCTCTTCCTATGTCGAGGTTGTGTGAAGACAATCTAAATATGCCGAGAATTATTTTCATTGTTTTCTCTTCATCGATATCTAAATAATGTTGAAAGTCAAAGTCGCGTTTTAAAACGACAGCAACACGTTGATTATATCTATACCAACTTGTTTGTTTTTTCATGAAAAGCCAATGAAAGAGTGATTTTCGATTCAACAGATAGAACCGTCTTACTTAATTATTCCGACATATTAGGTAGTATAACATAATTTTCTTTGATAAGCAGAAACTTTAAGCATACTCACGGCCTGTGTAGGCGAAACGTAATTAAATGGGCAAATAATGTGATTTTAATAAAGTACATTGTCATGCAACCTCGTTTGAAATAATTAATTCGTACCAAATATTATGGAACCTGGAAAGTATTGTTGAAGTTAAGGACTTGTTTTGTAAATAATTAAGTTTATGTTAATCATACGCGATACTTTTACTGTAAATTATCTGTTCGTCGCAGATGGGTGAAGCAAAATAAGCATATTAAAATGAAATATAAGTAGGTTTAAAATTAGCATCTTCCTATACACATCATAACACAAATTCTTACTTTGCGCAAAATATTCTCAAATTGTGCAGAGACACTTAATGCGTGGTTTATATATTTAACCCCTTGCGCAATTCCGGAATAGTCCTGCGCAATTCCGGAATCGTTGCGCATTTTAAGAATTCTTACTTTGCGCAGAGCGATTCCGGAATCGTCTATATTCTTACTTTGCGTAGAACATCTATACTCTATATATTTATATATCTATACTCTTGATATATATTGGACTCTCCTCAGAGTCAGGTTACATAAAACCTAACAACTCCAGTGTCTATACTCCTGATATATATTGGACTCTTCTCAGAGCCAAAGAAAATTAAACCTAACATCGTCTTTGTCTAAAATGTATACAGTTATATATCTATATTCCTGATATATATCGGACTCTCCTCAGAGTCAGGTTATATAAAACAACATATATTCAGTGTGTATACTCTATATACTTACATGTCTATACTCCTGATATATATCGGACTCTCCTCAAAGTCAAGTTATACAAAACATTACATCTCCAGTGTCTATACTCTATATATATATATCTACACTCCTGATATGTATCGTCCACTCTCCTCGGAGTCAGGTTATATAAAACAAGATATTCAGTGTCTATACTTTATATACTTACATATCTATACTCCTGATATATATCGGACTCTCCTCAGAGTCAGGTTATACAAAACATTACATCTCCAGTGTCTATACTCTATATACTTATATATATAATTATATCAGACACTCCTCACAGTCAGGTTATGTAAAACTTAACATCTCCAGTGTCTATACTCTATATACTTATATATATAATTATATCAGACACTCCTCAGAGTCAGGTTATACAAAACCTAACATCTCCATTATCTATAATCTATACATTCATGCATATATACTCCTGATATACATGTATATCGGACTCTTCTCAATCGATCCAACTTCAGGGTCTTTAATCTATACATGTATGCCTTTATACTCCTGATTTATACCGGACTCTCCTCAGTGTCAGGTTATATTTAACATAACATCTCCAGTGTCTATACTCTATATATTTATATATCTATACTCCTGATATATATCGGACACTCCTCAGAGTCAGGTTATACAAAACATAACATATCCAGTGTCTATACTCTATATACTTATATATCTATACTCCTGATATATATCGGACTCTCCTCAGAGTCAGGTTATGCAAAACATAACATCTCCAGTGTCTATACTCTATAAACTTATATATCTACACTCCTGATATATATCGGACTCTCCTCAGAGTCAGGTTATATAAAACAACATCTCCAGTGTCCATACTCTATATACTTACATATATATACTCCTGATATATATCGGACTCTCCTTAGAGTCAGGTTATACAAAATATAACATCTCCAGTGTCTATACTCTATATAGTTATATACTCCTGATATATATCGGACTCTCTTCAGAGTCAGGTTATACTCTATATATGTATGTACCTATACTCCTGATATATATCGGACTCTTCTCAGAGTCAGGTTACATAACACCTAACATCTCCAGTGTCTATACTATATATATATAGATATAGATATATATATATATATATATATATACTCCTGATATATATCGGACACTCCTCAGAGTCAGGTTATACAAAACCTAACATCTCCAGTGTCTACTCTATATACTTATATATCTATACTCCTGATATATTTCGCACTCTCCTCAGAGTCAGGTTATATAAGACATAACATCTCCAGTGTCAATACTATATATACTTATATATCTATACTCCTGATATATATCGGACTCTCCTCAGAGTCAGCTTACATAAAACCTAACAACTCCAGTGTGTAAAATCTACTAGAAAATGATTATACTATTAATTATATATAACATATAAAATATTTTTGGCGGATTTATTGCCCTTTAAATGTTTTAATAAACTTTCTCCAGACTAGTTCTCCTGAACCCCTGGCAGATTTCAACGAAACTTGGCAAGGATGATCAGTATCAAACCACGTTGTGCATATCGTCGCCGTGTTCAAGCTGAACGATTTTTGGCGGAGTTATGGCCCGTTAAAGGTTTTAATACAAAACCGTTGTCAAGACTAGACTCTTCTGAACTCAGTTTCGATAAATATTCTTGACCCACTCTGCTGAAAGCGGTACACTTATTATTTAAAGATGTTTTAATATTATTTTTTATATAGAAATAACTACCCAATAATGATTATACTATTAAGATAATAATAATAATAATAATAATAGTAATAATAAGACCAGAGACGTAATAAACTTAAATCACTGGACTGACATGTGTGTATTAGTCTTTAAATCATCAAAACAATCTCCGTTTCGGTAATTCATATCTCAGTTTCGGTCCTTTGGCGGGAGGTGTACAGTACTGGTTTTACTCAGGAAAAGTGGATGTTCGGCCTCCATCACAACATGTGTTGAAAATGACGTAAAAACATACAAACAAACAAAACAAAAGCCAACCGTTTAACCATTCCACGCCAGCCCACACTTAGCTAGAGGTACAAGTGGCGTTATCTTGCTGGAATAATGTGACGTCGAGATGATTTCCTAGGAACGGTAAAACGGTTGGCCATACCCGATATTAAAATGTGTTACCTTTGTTTTCTACCAGTGGGACTTTGATTGACACTTTACACCATCTTTGGGAATTTTAAGACAATCAGTGTTTGCATTTGTTAATTAATAACCTTCAATTTCAAAATATGCACTTATTATTATAAATTAATTAAGCAATAAAATGTAACAACCATATAATCTACTTGTGCGTTTTCATTGACATTCATTATATATAAATCTCAATCTCATTAAAATCATATCCTAATTATACTGAGCAAAAATAGAAACGTCCCCAACTTTACCCATAGATTTAGACACAATGAAATTATATTTTATTTAATTTTATATGCCAATACCTTTGTTAAAGGCCAGCACTGTCATGAAAACAATTTTCTTTGAATCAAACGTGTGGGCAAACTTATTCCCCTTGATTTGGTTTAAAAAGAATTTCCGGGTCTTGTGGTTAAAACTTTGAGTTAACAACGTTTTGTTATATTAAAATAAACAGATTACCTCCCTTTATAATAAAAAATATATCGATTTTGCAATTTGAATAAAACATGTTTTAGCAGCAACAGACAAACTTTGGTTTTTGATGATTATTAATATTGATCAGAATGATTGAGTGATAAGTATAAAATGATGAAATTATATCTAGATTGGTGTACAAAGTGTAACAAAGTCAACCCTATGCAAATCACAGCTTAAAAGATGGACGTTTCTATTTTTGCTGAGTATAGTAGGGAAGAGTATCGTAACGTGATAAATGGTCTGATTTTAATGAGATATATAACTCTTGAAGAAGTATCAATCATTAAAATAGTACTTATTACATTTCTATGCGTGAAAGATCGGGATTTCTCAGTGCAAGAATATTCATAATCGCTAAACTCAGAACACAATAATAACTAACGTTTCTAACTTAGAACACAATAATAACTAACGTTGCGACGTTGAGTCGTGACGTCAACAAAGTGTTGCTGACGTCGACGTCATCCGACGATAACGTTCAATAAAGCGAATATTTGTTTGCAAAAACGTAATCTAAAATGTAATAAATAGATTAGTTAACTGCCAGAATCGATTATTGGGTAATCCTTCACTTGATGGTAGACGTGCTTTGTTTTTTCACTCACTCGCGTGCGCTGGTTCGTGAAAAAAAACACACGTCTACCACTCGTGAAGGATTTCCCTATAATCGATCCCAGCAATTAAATAATATCTATATCTCGGTATATTAATCCAGTATCATGTTGACTTTAAACCTTCTTGAATATAATTAAATAAAAGGAAATAACATTTGGGAGTTTTCAAATGTTCTTCTTTATTCTAACATAGTTTTAAATGTATTATTGGTGCAATATAATCAACATATCATAAAAATATGCAAACCTATTTAAAACTTATCAAATACTAGTAATCATTGATAATAATTTGCAAATATTTATTGTTCCTACTGTAACTTTAATGGTTTTCTAGCCTAGCTATTGTGTTCTTTGTAAGGTTCGATGTTTTTTTGTTTTGTTCTTGTGCAAATGTTCCGTTGGTCTAGTTACTTTGATGACTTAACGTCTCAGTTACTTGAAACAACTAGCCCGCTAATTATCAAGATAAACACAACAAGGGCGGAGTATTTTGAAAAGCTCTATCATGTTTGTTCTTTTTGTCATTTTTCTGCTTTATTCAAAGGATATGATCAGTAGTGTAATAACTGCTCAGTATACTTTGGCGGGTCAAGCCCAGGAGGTAATCTTTAAAATGAACAAATACTCACCAAAGCATAAATTAGATCTTTTTGATAAGTTAATTACGTCTATTTTAAACTACTCAAGTGAAGTCTGGGGATTTATACAAGGCAATTCTATTGAAAGAGTTCATTGGCAGTTTTGCAAAAGAATTTTAGGGGTAAAAAAGTCAACACAAAACGATTTTATGTATGGTGAATTAGGTAGAATGTCATTCGTATCTAAGAGGTATCTCATCATTGTTAAACATTGGTTAAAGATTTTAAATATGAGGGAAAAAAATTATGTTAAAATTGTTTATAATATGATGTTAAACGAGTTTGAGCTACATCCACAAAAAGGTAACTGGGCATCACTATTCAAACAAGTATTGACGTCTCTAGGTTTCTATTATGTGTGGTTAGAACAAGGTGTTGGAAATGATACAATATTCATTAACTTAATAAAACAAAAACTGACAGATCATTTCATTCAAAACTGGAATTTTAGAAAGGTTACAAATATCAAGCAGAGCGGTGTTCTACAATACCATTGCATGTTTTCAATTCCAACTTTATCTCAAAAATATAACGTGTACAAATTTTGCCAATCACTTAAAAAGTTGCGAGTTTCATCTCATAGATAAAAATCGAATCTGGCATATTTATCTATAAAGCGTTTCAATTAAGAAATGAGATGCTTTATAAAAATTAAATTGTGGATATGTTCTTGTATAACATGTTGAGTATAATAATTCAAAGATGAAACCATTAACTGTAGGCCTATTTACGAAAAAAAAATACTCGGTGTTACAATGAGTGACTTCGAACCAACGTAATCGTAGTTTAACTATGGTCGATACGCAATGGTTTAACCAGAATGACGTCATCGGTCTACTATAGTTCAACCCACGGCAAGGGGATGGTTGCTCTGGTTCAAACTTGGCGGACAAAAATAAACTTTCGCAAATTTGAAACTAACTTTGTTGTATCTTTGGCATTTATAGACATTTGACTTGAGTTATAAACGTGTCATTTGTGTGTAGTCAGTTACTCGATACATATATACAATTGCAACAACAATTAACTATTTTACAGCGAATTATTTGAGAAATTGCGTTGCCGGTGTCAAGGTAAAAAACGTATGGTTTTAATGCACCATGTATCGGCATAGTCTAAAACCTGGGATGGAATATAATTGGAATGGAATGAGCTTTTGATTCCATCGCATTCAATTCTAGTCTTAAGTCTACTCATTCCATATTGTAGTCTGTGACACATGTACTGAGTATAAGATAAAATATGGAATGAATATGGAAGAAAATTGGAACAAAATGAAATATGCTTATTTTATCATATACCTTAAGGGTATCAGGAAAGCATGGGAACACAATGTAATATTCTAACCTATTGGTATTATAACCCACAAACACACACACGCATGCAAGCACGCACGCACACACACATACAAACACCCGCAGACTATTACACACGCCAGCTGCGTACCGTGACCAATATTTGAGATACTCACGAGGGGTAGTTGTGGTCAATATCACACTTAGAGGTCAAAGGTCGAATCGTGTCCGGTCAATTACTTTTGCATGCCTGGACGGATTTTCAAATAACTTGGCACAAGTCCTCACCACAACCAAACGACGTGTCGCGCACAAAATCCAGGTCCATGGCTCCAAGTTCAAGGTCATACTTAGAGGTCAAAGGTCACTTCGGGGGCATTTGTCACTTACAGTGATATTTCTTGTTTCAAGTTCAGATTCCGATGTTACTCACGTGAATACTGGAGTATGACACGGTACGCCGCTGCCGCACACACACAAACATTGACATATGTGCATGGCAGACACATACGCAGTGCATGGCAGACACATACGCAGTGCATGGCAGACACATACGCAAACTAACAAAGACAGTGCACATTACTATAGCATTGTAGTGTAGTAGGACTCAGTTTTGGGTGGGTGTAAATAAATAGGTTTATAGGCGCGTTAAGTGTACTACTGTCTCGCCGCAGAGCTAGTTGAGTGTACTAGTTTTTCCTCGTCCGTTTACAGTAGTATGGTCGGTGAAATTGCCTTTGATGAATGCATAGTATTAAATCTGTTAATTCAGTACAGACAAAGGGGCGGAGCTTTACCACACTCTAACATCCGATACATTTATGGAAGTTAGAGTACGGACAGCACAGCAAAAAAATAGAGTCTGCCTCAGCTCGTTGGTTCCTAACTATTTTTTTTCTATGTTTAGCGTCATTGGGCTAGTAAGTTTTTGAATGTCTGGGACAAAAAAATATATATATTGTTGACATTCATATGAAAACCATCGGAAACGCATTTCCGCGTCGACGACAACGCAAAACAACTTGGGAAATGAACAGGACAACATTATCAACTACACCAATTCCTAATCTGAATAAACACAATCTTACTAAATGAATATCATTATAACTTGTTTTGTTGTTTGAATATGGTTTCAGTCGAAAAACCTCCAAAGAATGATGAAAAACACAGCTTTTTTCTGCTTTTTTCCCCCCTCTACTCTTCGTTTGTTTTTTCCTGCCTGGTAGGTAGGTTTCGAGAAAGCAATGTGAAAGCTAAAGATAGAAAAAAAACTCGGTTTGACCTTATTTAAAAACCTCGATGGGATTATACAAGTCTTGTATAAAAGTCCCTGTATTCAGTTGGTAATCAAATCGCTGAGACTAGACTCTATATATATTAATACATATTGTGCATGTGCCTGTATTCAATTGGTAATCAACTCGCTGAGACTAGACTCTATATGTATTTCATATTTGTTCATGTGCCTGTATTCAATTGGTAATCAACTCGCTGAGACTAGACTCTATATATATTTCATATTTGTTCATGTGCCTGTATTCAATTGGTAACCAACTCGCTGAGACTAGACTCTATATATATTACATATTGTTCATGTGACTGTATTCAATTGGTAATCAACTCGCTGAGACTAGACTCTATATGTATTTCATATTTGTTCATGTGCCTGTATTCAATTGGTAATCAACTCGCTGAGACTAGACTCTATATATATTTCATATTTGTTCATGTGCCTGTATTCAATTGGTAACCAACTCGCTGAGACTAGACTCTATATATATTACAAATTTGTTGATGTGCCTGTATTAAATTGGTAACCAACTCGCTGAGACTAGACTCTATATATATTACATATTGGTTCATGTGCTTGTATTCAGTTGGTAACAAACTCGCTGAGACTAGACTCTATATATATTACATATTGTTCATGTGCCTGTATTCAATTGGTAATCAACTTGCTGAGACTAGACTCTATATATATTTCATATTTGTTCATGTGCCTGTATTCAATTGGTAACCAACTCGCTGAGACTAGACTCTATATATATTACAAATTTGTTGATGTGCCTGTATTCAATTGGTAACCAACTCGCTGAGACTAGACTCTATATATATTACATATTGGTTCATGTGCTTGTATTCAGTTGGTAACCAACTCGCTGAGACTAGACTCTATATATATTACATATTGTTCATGTGCCTGTATTCAATTGGTAACCAACTCGCTGAGACTAGACTCTATATATATTACATATTGTTCATGTGCCTGTATTCAGTTGGTAACCAACTCGCTGAGACTAGACTCTATATATATTACATATTTGTTCATGTGCCTGTATTCAATTGGTAACCAACTCGCTGAGAATAGACTCTATATATATTACATATTGTTCATGTGCCTGTATTCAATTGGTAACCAACTCGCTGAGACTAGACTCTATATATATTACATCTTGTTCATGTGCCTGTATTCAGTTGGTAACCAACTCGCTGAGACTAGACTCTATATATATTACATATTGTTCATGTGCCTGTATTCAGTTGGTAACCGACTCGCTGAGACTAGACTCTATATATATTACATATTGTTCATGTGCCTGTATTCAATTGGTAATCAACTCGCTGAGACTAGACTCTATATATATTACATATTGTTCATGTGCCTGTATTCAGTTGCTAACCAACTCGCTGAGACTAGACTCTATATATATTACATATTGTTCATGTGCCTGTATTCAATTGGTAACCAACTCGCTGAGACTAGACTCTATATATATTACATATTGTTCATGTGCCTGTATTCAGTTGGTAACCAACTCGCTGAGACTAGACTCTATATATATTACATATTTGTTCATGTGCCTGTATTCAATTGGTAACCAACTCGCTGAGAATAGACTCTATATATATTACATATTGTTCATGTGCCTGTATTCAATTGGTAACCAACTCGCTGAGAATAGACTCTATATATATTACATATTGTTCATGTGCCTGTATTCAATTGGTAACCAACTCGCTGAGACTAGACTCTCTATATCACATATTTGTTCATGTGCCTGTATTCAATTGGTAATCAACTCGCTGAGACTAGACTCTATATATATTACATATTGTTCATGTGCCTGTATTCAGTTGGTAACCGACTCGCTGAGACTAGACTCTATATATATTACATATTGTTCATGTGCCTGTATTCAATTGGTAATCAACTCGCTGAGACTAGACTCTATATATATTACATATTGTTCATGTGCCTGTATTCAGTTGCTAACCAACTCGCTGAGACTAGACTCTATATATTACATATTTGTTCATGTGCCTGTATTCAGTTGGTAACCAACTCGCTTATATATATATTACATATTGTTCATGTGCCTGTATTCAGTTGGTAACCAACTCGCTGAGACTAGACTCTATATATATTACATATTGTTCATGTGCCTGTATTCAATTGGTAACCAACTCGCTGAGACTAGACTCTATATATATTACATATTGTTCATGTGCCTGTATTCAGTTTGTAACCAACTCGCTGAGACTAGACTTTATATATATTACATATTGTTCATGTGCCTTTATTCAATTGGTAACCAACTCGCTGAGGCTAGACTCTATATATATTACATAATGTTAATGTGCCTGTATTCAATTGGTAACCAACTCGCTGAGACTATACTCTATATATATTACATATTGTTCATATGCCTGTATTCAGTTGGTAACCAACTCGCTGAGACTAGACTCTATATATATTACATATTGTTCATGTGCCTGTATTCAATTGGTAACCAACTCGCTGAGAATAGACTCTATATATATTACATATTGTTCATGTGCCTGTATTCAATTGGTAACCAACTCGCTGAGACTAGACTCTATATATATTACATCTTGTTCATGTGCCTGTATTCAGTTGGTAACCAACTCGCTGAGACTAAACTCTATATATATTACATATTGTTCATGTGCCTGTATTCAGTTGGTAACCGACTCGCTGAGACTAGACTCTATATATATTACATATTGTTCATGTGCCTGTATTCAATTGGTAATCAACTCGCTGAGACTAGACTCTATATATATTACATATTGTTCATGTGCCTGTATTCAGTTGCTAACCAACTCGCTGAGACTAGACTCTATATATATTACATATTGTTCATGTGCCTGTATTCAATTGGTAACCAACTCGCTGAGACTAGACTCTATATATATTACATATTGTTCATGTGCCTGTATTCAGTTGGTAACCAACTCGCTGAGACTAGACTCTATATATATTACATATTTGTTCATGTGCCTGTATTCAATTGGTAACCAACTCGCTGAGAATAGACTCTATATATATTACATATTGTTCATGTGCCTGTATTCAATTGGTAACCAACTCGCTGAGAATAGACTCTATATATATTACATATTGTTCATGTGCCTGTATTCAATTGGTAACCAACTCGCTGAGACTAGACTCTATATATCACATATTTGTTCATGTGCCTGTATTCAATTGGTAATCAACTCGCTGAGACTAGACTCTATATATATTACATATTGTTCATGTGCCTGTATTCAGTTGGTAACCGACTCGCTGAGCCTAGACTCTATATATATTACATATTGTTCATGTGCCTGTTTTCAATTGGTAATCAACTCGCTGAGACTAGACTCTATATGTATTACATATTGTTCATGTGCCTGTATTCAGTTGCTAACCAACTCGCTGAGACTAGACTCTATATATTACATATTTGTTCATGTGCCTGTATTCAGTTGGTAACCAACTCGCTTATATATATATTACATATTGTTCATGTGCCTGTATTCAGTTGGTAACCAACTCGCTGAGACTAGACTCTATATATATTACATATTGTTCATGTGCCTGTATTCAATTGGTAACCAACTCGCTGAGACTAGACTCTATATATATTACATATTGTTCATGTGCCTGTATTCAGTTTGTAACCAACTCGCTGAGACTAGACTTTATATATATTACATATTGTTCATGTGCCTGTATTCAGTTTGTAACCAACTCGCTGAGACTAGACTCTATATATATTACATATTGTTCATGTGCCTGTATTCAATTGGTAACCAACTCGCTGAGACTAGACTCTATATATATTACATATTGTTCATGTGACTGTATTCAATTGGTAACCAACTCGCTGAGACTAGACTCTATATATATTACATATTGTTCATGTGCCTTTATTCAATTGGTAACCAACTCGCTGAGGCTAGACTCTATATATATTACATAATGTTAATGTGCCTGTATTCAATTGGTAACCAACTCGCTGAGACTAGACTCTATATATATTACATATTGTTCATGTGACTGTATTCAATTGGTAATCAACTCGCTGAGACTAGACTCTATATATATTACATATTGTTCATGTGCCTGTATTCAGTTGGTAACCAACTCGCTGAGACTAGAGTCTATATATATATATTACATATTGTTCCTGTGCCTGTATTCAGTTGGTAACCAACTCGCTAAGACTATACTCTATATAAATTGCATATTGTTCATATGCCTGTATTCAGTTGGTAACCAACTCGCTGAGACTAGACTCTATATATATTACATATTGGTTCATGTGCCTGTATTCAATTGGTAACCAACTCGCTGAAACTAGACTCTATATATATTACATATTGTTCCTGTGCCTGTATTCAATTGGTAACCAACTCGCTGAGACTAGACTCTATATATATTACATATTGTTCATATGCCTGTATTCAGTTGGTAACCAACTCGCTGAGACTAGACTCTATATATATTACATATTGGTTCATGTGCCTGTATTCAATTGGTAACCAACTCGCTGAAACTAGACTCTATATATATTACATATTGTTCATGTGCCTGTATTCAATTGGTAACCAACTAGCTGAGACTAGACTCTATGTCGAAACTCCATCTGTTGAACTTTTTACCGAACTTCGTTAGATGATGTTTCCCGAAAGAGTTAAATTCCAAAAAGCAATTCTTATGTTTAAAATGATCAGGCTCCTGCTTATCTTAAAAATACGTTTACTCTTACTTCAAATGCACAACTGCGAAATTTAATCAAATGCGAAATTTAAGATCATCCTCAAATCTACAACTATATTCCCCCAGACCGAATAGTGAGTTTTTCAGAAAATCGTTTGCCTGTCCTGTACAGTGTGTAACTCATTTCCTCACCATTTAAAAAATGCCCAATTTTTTCAAAACATTGTATTTACAGTGGATTAACCAAACCATATAATAATGACTAAGTCTTATTACTCAGTTTGGACATATTTCCGTTACTGTTTGCATGAATATATTACAATTCATTTTAATTGTATATCACATATCTTTGTAAAGTGTATAATACATATTGTTGTATAATACATATGGGCCTCATGGAAGATTGACTAGTTTCAAATGAGTTCTCTCGTTAAATAAAGTCTTTATTTTTATTATTATTATTATTATTATTATTATTATTATTATTATTATTATTATTATAGTTAACTTATATTAATATAAATATGTATATGCATAAATATTCATATGTTAACTTGTGTTAATATACAAATATTCATGCACATTTATAAACACCTTCTCGTCAATGCACAGGAATGTGTACATGCATACGCAAAGTTTCATATTTGTTGTCTTATATGTTCCAACTGTACTGTTACCATGTATTACTCTGTATTTTGTATCCGCATGGGCTTTATAGCCTATTGGAATTTTGAAATAAAATTATCTATCTATCTATGAAAAGCGACGAATTGTCTTGTGTGTTTTTATCAATGCGTTGTACACGTAACTATATTTAAGGAGTGAGGCCGAACTAGAACTATCACTGAACGTGATGAATGCCCCCGCTGTTTTGATATAGCCGATGAGAATGGATAAAATTATTAATAATAAATATCCAACATATTTGTTAATTTTTTTAATGTGAACAAAAGCTCTAAGTAAATAATGCTTGTAAACAAAATTGTAGATCGAAACCCGTTGATGCAGACACAGCATATCATTACGTGTAAACTGTATGTCAAGTGTAATAACAATTAGTGAAAACATTTGAAGTGAAAGCCACATGAAATTCATTATAAAGTGGAACATTTTAAGTCAAACAAAGGGCCATAATACTGTAATAAATTAGGCATCAACAATGTATGATGTAGAGAGACATTAGGTCATCACTTGTTATGTGTATATGAAGTTTGGGAACATTAATTTCAAAAATGTTTCAGAAAAAATATTTACAGGACATAATACAATATTAGTGTGGACAATGCTAAGTCAAACAAAGGGCCATACTTATGTAATAAATTAGGCAATCAACAATGGGCGATGTAGAGGGACATAAGGTCATCAGTTGCTATGTGTATATGAAGTTTGGGAACAATCAATTGGAAAATGTTTGAGAAAAAATGTGTTACATGACATTATATAATATTAGAGTAAAAACCAAAGTCAAACAAAGGGCCATAATTCTGTAATAAATTAGGCAATCAACAATGTGTGACATAGCGGGACATAAGGTCATCAGTTGTTATGTGTGCATGACGTTTGGGAACAATTAATTCTAAAATGTTTGAGAAAAAATGTGTTACATGACATTATATAATATTAGAGTAAAAACCAAAGTCAAACAAAGGGCCATAATTCTGTAATAAATTAGGCAATCAACAATGTGTGACATAGCGGGACATAAGGTCATCAGTTGTTATGTGTGCATGACGTTTGGGAACAATTAATTCTAAAATGTTTGAGAAAAAATGTGTTACGGTACATAATACAATATTAGAATGAAAATTTCTAATGAAACAAAGGGCCGTAATTCTGTAATGAATTAGGCAATCAACAATGAGTGATGTAGAGGGACATAAGGTCATCACTTGTTATGAGTGTATGAAGTTTGGGAACAAGCCATTCAAAGCTGTTTCAGAAATGCAAGTATTAAAAATGTGTTAAGGGACGCGACGCGACGGGACGCAACGGGACAAACAAGTGTTACGTGACGGGACGTGACGTGACGCGACGCGACGTTACGGACAACACTGATTCCTATATATCATATAGCTTTGTGAAAGCGTGGGCATGATTTTATATATGTGGATTAAAACGGTTTTGTCTAATTTTCGATTTACTTTATAGGCATCTGTGATGGTATGTTTATTAAATTTTAAATTGTAAGAAAATGGTGATTCTTATATACTATAAAGAAGCCTGTCAGAAGCATCGTTTGCGATAGCACTCCGCATAAAAGGGTGGGTGGGTGGGTGGGTGGGTGGGTGAGTGAGTGAGTGAGTGAGTGAGTGAGTGAGTGAGTGAGTGAGTGAGTGAGTGAGTGAGTGAGTGAGTGAGTGAGTGAGTGAGTGAGTGAGTGAGTGAGTGAGTGAGTGAGTGAGTGAGTGAGTGAGTGAGTGAGTGAGTGAGTGAGTGAGTGAGTGAGTGAGTGAGTGAGTGAGTGAGTGAGTGAGTGAGTGAGTGAGTGAGTGAGTGAGTGAGTGAGTGAGTGAGTGAGTGAGTGAGTGAGTGAGTGAGTGAGTGAGTGAGTGAGTGAGTGAGTGAGTGAGTGAGTGAGTGAGTGAGTGAGTGAGTGAGTGAGTGAGTGAGTGAGTGAGTGAGTGAGTGAGTGAGTGAGTGAGTGAGTGAGTGAGTGAGTGATACAAATTAAAATATTTAAAAACTATTTAAAATATTTTTCTTTAACAACCAAAGATAAAAAATAAAATAAACAAATAAGCAAGTTTCATAAGGGTAAAATAAAAAATAAATTGTTTTTATATTATTTATAAAAAAAAAGAGTCAATGTCAGTAACGTTTACCTTATAAAACACACTAATAACATAACGTTCACAAACATTACATACTAAACACTAATTAAATGCAAGATTGTTTAACGGAATTCAATCGCGGTACATAAAAAGAAGTGCCGCTTTGTGCGTTTGAATTGAATGTTGTTTAACGGCTCATCAACACAGTATAGGCTATTTAAAGCCACAATAGACGACGAACAGATGCGCGCCTGTTTATTTTATAAAATAGTGCATGGTATGGTAGCTATTTTCCTATATCATACCACTTCGAATCTAACCACAGGGTTTCGAGGTATTGTCACTCTATGACACTTAGACAGATCCATACAATAGCTGACTAATTAAAAGTACTCGTTCTTGTATTGTCACTCTATGACTTTAAGACTGATCCATACAATAGTTGACTAATTAAAAGTGCTCATTCTTGTAATGTCACTCTATGACATTTAGACAGGTCCATACAATAGTTGACTATTGAAAGTGCTCATTCTTGTAATGTCACTCTATGACTTTTAGACAGATCCATACAATAGTTGACTATTAAAAGTGCTCATTCTAATATTGTCACTCTATGACTTTTAGACAGTTTCCTACAATAGTTGACTAATAAAAGTGCTCATGCTTATATTGTCACTCTATGACTTTTAGACAGTTTCCTACAATAGTTGACTAATAAAAGTGCTCATTCTAATATTGTCACTCTATGACTTTTAGACAGTTTCCTACAATAGTTGACTAATAAAAGTGCTCATGCTTATATTGTCACTCTGACTTTTAGACAGATCTATACAATAGTTGACTATTAAAAGTGCTCATTCCTGTATTGTCACTCTATGACATTTATACAGATCCATACAATAGTTGACTATTAAAAGGGCTCAATCCTGTATTGTCACTCTATGACTTTTAGATAGATCCATACAATAGCTGACTAATTAAAAGTACTCATTCTTGTATTTCACTCTATGACATTTAGACAGATCCATACAATAGTTGACTATTAAAAGTGCTCATTCCTGTATTGTCACTCTATGACTTTTAGACAGATCCATACAATAGTTGACTATTAAAAGTGCTCATTCCTGTATTGTCACTCTATGACTTTTAGACAGATCCATACAATAGTTGACTATTAAAAGTGTTCATTCCTGTATTGTCACTCTATGACTTTTAGACAGGTCCATACAATAGCTGCCTATTGAAAGTGCTCATTCTTATATTGTCATTCTATGCACAGACATATTAATAAATATTTGTTATTAGGTCTGTGTTCTATGACTTTTAGATAGATCCATACAATAGTTGACTATTAAACGTACTCATTCTAATATTGTCACTTTATGACTTTTAGACAGATCCATACAATAGCTGACTAATTAAAAGTACTCATTCTTGTATTGTCACTCTATGACATTTAGACCGATCCATACAATAGCTGAATAATAAAAAGTGCTCATTTTTGTATTGTCACTCTATGACATTTAGACAGATCCATACAATAGCTGACTAATTCAAAGTACTCATTCTTGTATTGTCACTCTATGATATTTAGACAGATCCAAAAAATAGCTGACTAATTAAAGTACTCATTCTTGTATTGTCACCCTATGACTTTTAGACTGATCCATACAATAGTTGACTATTAAAAGTGCTCATTCTTGTAATGTCACTCTATGAAATTTAGACAGGTCCATACAATAGTTGACTATTAAAAGTGCTCATTCTAGTATTGTCACTCTATGACTTTTAGACAGTTTCATACAATAGCTGACTATTAAAAGTGCTCATGCTTATATTGTCACACTGACTTTTAGACAGATCCATACAATAGTTGACTATTAAAAATGCTCATTCCTGTATTGCCACTCTATGACTTTTAGACAGATCCATACAATAGTTGAATATTAAAAGTGCTCATTCCTGTATTGTCACTCTATGACTTTAAGACAGATCCATACAATAGTTGACTATTAAAAGTGCTCATTCTTATATTGTCACTCTATGCACAGATACATTAATAAATATTTGTTATTAGGTCTATGCTCTATGACTTTTAGATTGATCCATACAATAGTTGACTATTAAACGTACTCATTCTAATAGTGTCACTTTATGACTTTTAGACAGATCCATACAATAGCTGACTAATTAAATGTACTCATTCTTGTATTGTCACTCTATGACATTTAGACAGATCCATACAATAGCTGACTAATTAAAAGTATTCATTCTTGTATTGTCACTCTATGACTTTTAGACTGATCCATACAATAGTTGACTATTAAAAGTGCTCATTCTTGTTATGTCACTCTATGACATTTAGACAGGTCCATACAATAGTTGACTATTGAAAGTGCTCATTCTTGTAATGTCACTCTATGACTTTTAGACAGATCCATACAATTGTTGACTATTAAAAGTGCTCATTCTAATATTGACACTTTATTACTTTTAGACAGTTTCATACAATAGCTGACTATTAAAAGTGCTCATGCTTATATTGTCACTCTGACTTTTAGACAGATCTATACAATAGTTGACTATTAAAAGTGCTCATTCCTGTATTGTCACTCTATGACTTTAAAACAGATCCATACAATATTAGACTATTACAAGTGCTCATTCTTATATTGTCACTCTATGCATAGACATAATAATAAATATTTGTTATTAGGTCTGTGCTCTATGACTTTTAGATAGATCCATACAATAGTTGACTATTAAACGTACTCATTCTTGTATTGTCACTCTATGACGTTTAGACGGATCGATACACTAGTTGACTATTAAAAGTACTCATTCTTATATCGGCACTATACGACATTTAGACAGATCCATACAATAGCTGACTAATTAAAAGTACTCATTCTTGTATTGTCACTCTATGACTTTTAGACAGATCCATACAATAGCTGACTAATTAAAAGTACTCATTCTTGTATTGTCACTCTATGACTTTTAGACTGATCCATACAATAGCTGACTAATTAAACGTACTCATTCTTGTATTGTAACTCTATGACGTTTAGACGGATCGATACACTAGTTGACTATTAAAAGTACTCATTCTTATATCGGCACTATACGACATTTAGACAGATCCATACAATAGCTGACTAATTAAAGGTGCTCATTCTTGTATTGTCACTCTATGACATTCAGACAGATCCATACAATAGCTGACTATTGAAAGTGCTCATTTTTGTAATTTCACTCTATGACTTTTAGACAGTTCCATACAATAGTTGACTATTAAAAGTGTTCATTCTTATATTGTCACTGACTTTTAGATATATCCATACAATAGCTGACTATTAAAAGTGCTCATTCCTGTATTGTTACTCTATGACTTTTAGACAGATCCATACATGGCACAGACATATGTACATCATGGTACAAACGTGTGTACATCATGGTACAGACATGTGCACATCATGGTACAGACATATGCACATCATGGTACAGCCATGTGTACATCATGGTACATAAATATAGACATGTGCACATCATGGCACAGACATGTGCCCATCATGGTACAAACATGTGTACATCATGGTTCAGACATGTGCCCGTCATGGTACAAACATGTGTACATCATGGTTCAGACATGTGCCCATCATGGTACAAACATGTGTACATCATGGTTCAGACATGTGCCCATCATGGTACAAACATGTGTACATCATGGTACAGACATGTGCCCATCATGGTTTAGACATGTGCCCATCATGGTACAGACATGTGCACATCATGGTACAGACATGTGCACATCATGGTACATAAATATAGACATGTGCACATCATGGCACAGACATGTGCCCATCATGGTACACACATGTGTACATCATGGTTCAGACATGTGCCCATCATGGTACAACATGTGCACATCATGGTACAGACATGTACAGACATTTGCCCATCATGGTACAAACATGTGTACATCATGGTATAGACATGTGCCCATCATGGTACAAACATGTGTACATCATGGTACAGACATAATCAAGGACACCTAAAACACCAGGCCTCTGTCGACGAGGTGGAGACCAAGTCCAAGTGGGTAAGAGAACCAGATCATAATGTAGAGCATCGCTTAAATGTCCATGACCGAATTTACTTTCATAGAAAACATAGAAAAACATAGTTTAGTCATTTTAAATGGTATTCTACGAAAAAAAAGTATTTTTAGCACAGTATAAGGATAATCTCATTTTCTTAATGACACACTTTTTGGACACATCTTGTAACATATATATGTTAATACCAATATGGATGATATATGTACGGTTGTGATAGACCAAGGTCTTAGGCTGCAATATTTGAATTCTTTACTAGTCAATTAAACCGAATCTTACATATTATTCAAGTTGACAACCCTATCATCGGTAATCATAACGTTGGGAAAACGGCAAAAGCAAAGACAATTGACACTGTTTATGTCAGCTGGTAGAATTCACAGTTGAAAATAAAATTAAAGAAATGTCAACCAAATAATCAATACCCAATATCTGACCCAGCCGCATTAATCCTCGGCTCGCAAACGGTCTCATTAATGTCACTTGGTAGTTTCCGCAAGTACACATGTCTGTACCATGAGTGAAACATCTGATACAGAGTGAATGAGTGAGTGGAGCCATGAAAAGTAAGGCCCAGGCAAGACATCGACAGCCAGTGCATTTCGGTGGGAATCAACCTGGATCTAGGGCACCAAATTAATATGGTGTAACAAATATATGTATTTCTTCTAGATACATTCGAGATACGATTCCATGAAGTTTATTAAGATGTTGCGAATTCAGGGTATTGTACGTCACAAGGTATCAGAGCGACGCTTGTCGAGTTCCTTAGACTAGAATAAATGTTCTGACTGAAAACACTTCCCAGATCCTACGACGGATGGTGTCAGGGCCAGGAATTACTAGTGTGGTTCTCCTCAAAACTTGTAAAAGGCAGCTAAAGTTTGCGTCACCATTAACAAGTTAACAGCGCGCACGTGATGTTCAGGAAGCAAATGCATGACTTGTGTGCCACTATCAACAACATGGGGAACGCTTCTAAAGCGAGTATTGAACATCTTCTCGTGATGTTATTGATGACCAGGTGACAAAAACAGTATGACATACTGAGAGGGTTAACCAACGCACAATACAAGATGTTGTTACAGAAAGACTTAATGAATAACAAAGTCATTATAGGAGTCAATTAAACAGAACAAGTTCCTTCTGTTCAGTAGACCCCGACTAGAACAGTGACACAAGAGAAACTTTCTCTAAAACAAAATTTCTCCCGCTTTGTCCAACTTTGAATGGGCTATTTCTCCTTCAAAAACAATGTATTCCCATCAACTCATTCCTAGTTTGAAAAAATATGTTTTGGAAGCAATGCTGACCTAGTACCACTGCAAACATGACCACATGTGCGGGTAGTAGTGTAGTCAGTACAATGACGTATAATATATACCTAAATGTCCGGGATACATGTAGATTATGGAACTGTATGTTGCACCTATGGAAATATGTGGTATATAGAGATATCCAAGACAACGTCCAAAATGGCCGCCAAAATATATGTGTGTGTGTGTGTGTGTGTGTGTGTGTGTGTGTGTGTGTGTTGCACCTTTCATTGTCACTGTCTCAATATAGCTGTGAATGGATGAATGCTTAAATGTGGCCCACTCATATGAGCTATAAGTGTATGTATGTATGCGTCTATGTGTTAATTGTGCCTCCAAACGAATGGGTTATGATGTAGAGATACAGTTCATCAGCGTGTGTTTCAGCTATCCTTTTTAGGAAGTGAATGTATACGCTTGATTTCTGTGTATCTCGTCATAGCTAGGCGCCCTGCCGTAGTTCGTCCGAAGGTTGTCTGTCGTTGGTAGTTCACACATTTCTCCCTATATATAATTCTGCTCTGTGAACGTGAATCTCTTACGAGATCCCATCTTTCGAAAGTTGCCGTAGTGAGTTCAAATTATCTCCCTTTAATATATTTACTGAATTCACAGTATCCCCAAGATCCGGCACCTTTCATTGTCATTGTCTCAATATAGCTGTCAGTGGTTAAATGCTTAAATGTGGCCCACTCATATGAGCTATAAGTGTATGTATGTATGCATCTATGTGTTAACTGTGCCTCCAGGCGAGTGTGTTATGATGTAGAGATACAGTTCATCAGCGTGTGTTGCAGCTATCCTTTTTAGGAAGTGAATGCATTCGCTTGATTTCTGTTCTCTGGACCTGGTGAAAAGCACAGTAGGCGCCCTGCCGTAGTTCGTCCGAAGGTTGTCTGTCCTTGGTAGTTCACACATTTCTCCCTATATATATATATATATATGTGTGTGTGTGTGTGTGTGTGTATATATGTGTGTGTGTGTGTGTGTGTGTGTGTGTGTGTGTGTGTGTGTGTGTGTATGGGGGGGGGGGGGTCACATTGGTCCGCCCCATGTGTCAGATGTTTTACATAGACTTATATAGGGAAAACTTAAAACATCTTCCTGTCTAAAACTACAAGAGCCAGAGGTTTAATAGTTTGCCTTTACTATAAGCGTATGGTCCTCTACCAAGTTTGTTACAATGGTGAAATTGGAGTCACATTCAGCCCAAGTGGTCACATGTTTTACATAGGCTTATCTAGGGGAAAACGTAAAACATCTTCCTGTCTAAAACTACAAGAGCCAGAGGTTTAATATTTTGCATTTACTATAGGCTTATGGTCTCTAACACGTTTGTTCAAATGGTGAACCTGATGTCAAATTTAGCCCCGCCCCAGGGGTCTCATGTTTAACATAGACTTACATAAAGAAAACTTAAAACAAAACTCGTCATCTCTGAAACCACAAGTCACTGAGCTCTCATATATTATATGTAGCGTCAGCTTATGATCCTCTACCAAATTTATTCAAATGGTGACCATCAAATCTGGCCCCGTCCCGGAGGACACAGTTATTACATAGACTCATATAGAGAACAGTTAAAAACCTACTCCTCTGAGACCACAAGGTGTAGAGCTCTCATATATTTCATGTAGCATAAGATTGTGACCATTTACCAATTTTGCTCAAATGGTGACCCTGGGTGAAATATGTGTATACAAAACTGTAGAAAACTCACTCACAAAGTCAGACTTATTCAGGCATAGACTCTACTGCTTAATTTCCAGTTATACATTTATATAATACAATATCCATGTTTATCAACATTTAAAGAGGTATTATAACCACAATAATAGGTATACAAATTTGTGCTATAGTCCACAAGACTTAAATATCTACTTGTTGTTTTTTTCAATTATGCGAGTGATATGTAACATGATATATATATATTAAACTATTTAGTAGATTCCAAGGGCATTCTCTTCTGGGATTCCTTCCTATCATATTCTAAATCACATTGTCACAATGTTAGGTTTATTCCATAGCGCACAAACCACTTATTATTCACATACCATTCTCATTCAGAGCCTGCTCTGATACATGTGTAAGCATATTTATTTTCAAATACAGCCTCTAACTGCATATATGTTTTTGTTATAATATATTGCCATCAGTACTAATTTCTTATATATGTAGGGTATGAGCCTTTTACGGTAAATATGTCATACACCTTGTTCTATACATTGTATATATAATTTTAACATTACTGTACAATTTATTAAGGTTCATTCCGTAAATACGATGTGATTAGTATTGCACTGGAATTGCATTACTGATTCCTATTAATTGGTGTAAAGTAAGTTGATTACTATCTAAATATGTAGTATAGTATATTGTCTATTTGCCTGTTACATACACGTATGTCTAAGGTTCATTATTATATTGAATTGAACCAACAGATCACTTAAAGTCATCTGAAATAAAGTACTACACACCAGGTTATAGTAAAACCTTCAGAATACTTAGTGCGAGCTGGAGTATATTCATTTAAGAACCTTTAGTAATGTAGAGGTGTGTGTGTGTGTGTGTGTGTGTGTGTGTGTGTGTGTGTGTGCTGAACCCATACGACGCGTATAGCACCTTTGTGGGTGAGATGGGCTACAGTATTGCATATTTGGGGATCATATATCTGTACAAGAGTTATAAAGGACTTTTCTTCTCTGAAACTACATGAGTTAATAGTTGCATATTGTCCCCTATCAAGTTTGAGAGGCCATGGGGTCATATTTTCCCCATAGCATGGTGATTCCCATCACTGGGGACATAACCCCTGGGTCATAACTTAGAAACTGTTGAGATCCTCAGCCTAAATGCCATATATATGCTTACTAGGCATGAGCTGACAGATACAACCATCCAACCAGCATCGGCTCTGGGTTCATCCCAATCGCTGGGTCATGACTTGAAAACCGTTGATATCCAACCCCTATAATTATAAATAACTATAAATACACTTATTGGGCATAAACAGAAGAATACAACCATTCAACTGGATTTAGCCCCGCGTCCATCCCCACCCATTGGGACATAGCCTCTTGGTCATAACTTGGAAATGGTTGAGAACCCCAAACTACAACCATATATAGGCTTATATTACTGAAAAAATCCATTCTTAGATAAAAGATATGGAAAAGGATAATTCATGCATAAGCTAGCCAATCTTCTTTGTTTAAGATGAATAATCATATACCGCCCTTACCTGCATATGATACCCGTGTTTGGTTATTATATTAAGTTATTGTGATAGTCAAAGTTCAATGCCACAACATTGCCACTAATATACCGCGTGATATATCAATGTTCACACTGTGGCTGGATGTTTTGTGTATATAAACCTAGATTAAATTGAATATGACTTTCCTAGAAAAATAATTCAGTCAAGGTCCTATATATGAATTTCATAGAAAAATAATTCAGTCAATGTTCTAATCTATATGAATTTCATAGAAAATAATTCAGTCAATGTCATTTATTTAAATCAGGTAAGTTTATATTTTATATATATTAACTTAGAGTGTTTATATCAATGACAGCAGAAACAGTAGAGTTGTGATCCTTGATTGAATGAAACGTGCTGTTTTGTTTAATATCGATGAGAACAGCGCAGCTAGACTATTTACTTTTTCAGAGAACAAATAATTCAAGCTGACACACACACGCGCGCGCGCGAGAAATATTGACAAATGAAAAGAGAATATTTAAAGAAAATAAACAAGAGGGGATGGGGGAGTTAAATGGGTCTGATGGGGGGGTAGAAGTTGGGGAGGTGATGATTGCCATGGGAAATTGTATGCACTGTGTACCTTTAAACAATATAAATAAGCAAAGAAGAAACACCAGGTATTATTTCGAGGGTGAGTGGGTTGATAATATGCATAGCTATGTACAGTATGGCTATTAACAATATCAACAACACAGAGAAGTGTTGGTAACAATGAGGGAATAGAATGGTTGGGTGGGCATTAGCTTTAACAACTGAACATTTATGAAAATGCACCATAAAGCACCATATCGAAACCGCCGATCAAGATACAAAACTATTCCGTTAAAAGTAAAGGTGTAAATGAAAATATCCTTTATTCACCTTATATACCGTCAATACAATTAAAATCGTAATGATCTGACATTAAAAATATGTATTACATTAAATGTCAAAGTCAGAAAAAGGTCGAGAACTGCTAAAGTTGTGGTTTAGTTTATGTAATAAATTCGACGAGCAATTATATCTTAACTTAACAGTATAGAGTTGCATGTTGCATGTTGCATGACATATATCATCTAAAATTTCTTTAGGCTATTTTGTATTTCATTGCACTCAACCAAACACAACAAAAACACGGTAACTGATATAAAAGGTAGACTATTTATAGTGTTATCTTGACTGTTGTTAAATCTAAAGCAACAAGCTTACTCCGCTTATGATATGGGCTCCTTATGAAACGTTAGACTATAAAAGAAGAAAACATGCGAATCATTTTTTATATTTACTTTTTCCAGTCTCTATAGTACCAGGATTAACATACCTTGTGAGGTGGTATAATGGTAAAAATGTGCAAGAGAGACAACTTGCAGACAGTGGAAGAGTCATTCAGCTGCCGAAGGCAACTGACTCTTATATGGCTTTAGAATATGTATATGGTTAACAGACTGTGAATCATGTAGCCGACAATAAGCATGCATTACAACTTCAATTCCTAGGGAACCCGTCTAAAAAACTTGAATGGTATAAACACATATTTGTCAATGTTCAAAGCTTGCCGTGTTATTGCCTCAAATGACATTTTCGTAGAGCAGTCTACTAAAGTGTAGAATGCGGCAATATTTCCGGGATCTTCACGTCCGCGATTTTTTACGGAGCCTAATAAAACTGAATGAAACGCAAGTATTGGAATGGAATAAATGCAAATCTGTATTTTAATGGAATAATTATAATACCTTTTTATGGAATAATACCCATTTATAATGCGGTATTTTCGTAAATACCGCCGTGTTATACACTAGTCGATAGATTTATTCGCAGCATATATGGTTGTCATAATTGCACATGTAATGGTAAGGTAGCAATGAACAGTTTCTTTGAGTTTTTCACTTTGATAACGCAATCTTATAATTACACATGGTAGCAGTGAGACGTCTGTTGTAATGCACACGCTAACGCACACGCATCCCTTACATGTGAACACCTGTATTTCTGTGCTGATGTGTACTTCTAGCACGTCGTGCTCCAAAGTTGAATTGTAATCAGTAAGGCAAATCAAGGTATTTGAACAGAGAGAAGCGAGGTCGCCCAACTTGATTCAACATTTTTGGTAGGAACAACTGATGATAAAACTCGGGAAGAATGTGTCTGGTAAGAAAGAAAAAACGGTCGTGGCGTGTTTACGTCAACATTATTGTTTTCAATATACGTCAACATTATTGTTTTCAATACTGTTTTAACACCCGTGACTTGATATGTTATTATGTTAAACTTCGTTTCCAGTCCCTACCCAGATATATGCTATTTCCTTTCGGCAGCTATTTTACGCTTGCGTAAAACTTTACTTGTTTGCTATTGAGACATATTGGGTGCGTGCGCATTTGCTTCGCCTCCTTAGAAAGGGACGTATTTTGAAATCAGACGTTTTTTTGTGGGTGGTTTTCAACAGAAAACATCAATTGAACGTAACAAAAACAATAAATACAACTATCAAGAATGTATTTTGCGGCCTATTATTCTCGGAAACATATATGGTGACCGTCGTATTTCCAATCTGACTACAAGTACAATGTTAGTATTGTACCAAGAATGTGTTTTTACTTAGTGCAGAGGGATGTTACCTTTAGTGCAGGTACTTTAGTGCAGCCGTAGTTAACGTTAGTGTTGGTTGTTACCTTAAGTCCCAAAAGTGTTACCTTTAGTGCAGCTTGTTAACTTAAGCGCAGTTGTTACCTTTAGGGTTGCAACATTGTGTCAAGGCTGTCTATGTACATAATACTGGCTAATGTTACAGGTGTGAAGTAATGAATATGTAGTTTAATAGTTTATTTAAGTCTCATCACAGTACATTATTATATACAATACAACAAATCATAAAATACAACTGTGCCATTCTTTTTAGAATTACAAGAGACTATACAATATCAATATACACATATGACTTCACAATGTTAAAATATTGAGCATCTGAACCGACTGCCACAGCCGTGTCATAAGACTCACAAAAAGCCACAGCAGTAGGTCCAGTAGTCAATGCATACACATATATCACTGTTTTAATTTATAAAATCATTTTCTAAAAATATTGTTATCACACACACTTATACATAGTAAAAATTGAGCGGCCGGTGCTAATCTTGACATGTTGTCTAAAAAGTACTTAAAATAGAAATATTAATATGTGAGTTAGAGAATCGCAACGGCTACTGAAACCTTAAAAAATAGTATAAAAAATCAGATAACAACCCAGCTCAGATCTGGAGTGTACTGATTAGCACCGACTTCTCAACGTCGTTATAAAACCTTATTTCTTATCTAATAATGATTGCATTATTTACAGCATAAAATATGATGAAATTAACTTTTAAAAAAAAGAACGCTTACCAGCTTACTACAAGTAAAATAAATAATAATAGTAACACATAATTAAGAATACAAAACAGAGTTTCGCTTTTTGAGAATATTACAACAGGTTTTGGCACTCACGCGTATCATATCTTTATTGGAAAATAAAAATAACATTTGGATATACAGACAGTGCTTTATCAAATAAGAGTTTTCTAATATCACCATACATAGCACATTCTAAAACAGCATGCATCTCGTCCTCAATCTTGTGAATACAAAATGGACAAAAACGCTCATTTTCTGCAATAGTTTCATATCGACCTGTTTCGATTCTCAACGGTGCCACATCACACCTAAACTTTGCAAATGCAGCTCTGTGCTGTAAAGGTAATATAAGTTTGCAATATGATTCAACTTCATACTCTGATTTAAATAGCCTGTATGTTCTTAACTTGTTTCTACCTACTCCACTAACTCCTGTTACTCTGTTTATACTATTCTTCCAATCTATTACATATAAATCCATTAGAGCCGTTGTAACATCTTCAATAAATTTTAACTTTGGAAAGGAAAAAATTATATTCGTATATGCATCTAAGCCAATTCTTTTAAACTTATCAACAACAGAGTGGAACCAATTTTTACAATTTCGGTTAGCTTTATAATAAACCCAAACAAAAATACGTTTATTTATCCTTGTATTGTTATGATTTACATTACGACTCCAATGGTTACACACATTTTTCCATTGTCTAATACAAGGAGGTATCCAACCCATATCCCCTGATAACGCGGCCACTGGAGTGTATTTGCCTACTCCTAAATAAAACCTCATGGCTCTATGTTGTATAGCATTTTTACAAGAGAATGATTTATTTCCCCATATAGAAGCTCCATATGAAATAACAGGCCAGACAAGAGAATCATACAGTTTTGTATAAACATTATAGGGCATACCACCCATACTTTTATATTTATCTATAAGCAAACCTAAAGCTGTACTAGCACTTTGAGAAACGAGTTTAGCAGTAATGGAATAATCCAAATATTCAGTCAGAGTTAGACCAAGATAAACATATCGGTCAATGGTATCAACAGTATTAGGTCCACACATAAAAATACATTTTGTTCTTTGGACAGAATTTGGCCTAAAGTGAACAACATTACTTTTATTATTATTTATAGACATTCTATTACTATCACACCAGTTATGAAGTTCATGCAACATAAATTGAAGATCGTGCTCACTATCGGCAATTAGGACAATATCATCAGCGTATAATAATATACACACCTTTTCACCGTCATCAAGTTCTATACCTTTCCCCAGTGATTTGATTTTTAATGCCAAATCATTAATAAACAAGTTAAAAAGTATAGGAGACAGCGGACAGCCTTGCCTTAAACCAGCATTAACGTTGAACCAATCGGTTGAAAAATTGTTCACTCTTACATATGATGATACAGACGTATATAAAGACTTAACTGTTATCAACATTTTACCAGAAACGCCACTATCCTGAAGTCTCTTCCAAAGTATTTCTCTGTTGACAAAATCATATGCTTTACGAAAATCTATAAAAGAACAAAATGTTGATAACTTAAGCTTTTTTCTAGTTTCTATAATATTTGTTAATGAGGCAATATGTTTCTAAAACCGTTTTGCTCATCGACAATTTTATTATCAACTTCAGACCATATAGAAAGTCTATTATTCAACACTGAACTATAAAGTTTATACATAGACGAAGCTAATGTTATTCCCCTGTAAGATAGGGGGTCTCTTGGATCAGCGGAGCTTGTCTTCGGAATAGGATTAATAATACTTTTACCCCAAATTGTAAGAAGTGTACCGGTTTCAAAGCAGACATTAAATAAGGCATGCAGAAATAATAAAGATGTATCGTTTTTTAACACATCATTCGGTATTATATCAACGCCAAAAGCTTTACCTCTCTTAGCATTATTTATAGCTTTCTTCACTTCTAATAATGAAATATTACTATCCAAAAAAACATTATTATTCCCATCGACATTTAACTCAAATACACCATTAACATCCGAGTTCAAGTTTAAAAGATGATCAAAATCACATTCCCATTTTAAAAGAACATCCTTCACAGCCGTTGACAAGCTACCGTCATCCAAGAGGACCTCCATTGGTATAACATGTTTTTTAGTTTGCCCCACTCCAATCTTTCCTATTGACTTCCAAAATTGGGTTTGGTTAATGTTTACCTCCTCAAGAATATCATTTTGCATTTTATACCAAAATAGACGTTTTGATCGTTGAACTTGCCTGTCAAATGTCTTTCTTGCTAAACAATAGTCAGACTTAAACTTAACCTTGTCAGACGAAGAAGACGACTGTAACCATTTTCTTTCTAAGGTACAAACATTATTCCAGAATTGAGACAGTGTTTCACTCCACCACGGCTTTCCTGTTCTCCTGCGCTTGATACTCATTCCGCACTTCACAGACTTGTAAGGTAGCTTTTCATACATTTCTTTCTTAACAAGGTCACACCACCCATCATAGGCTACGTCTATATCACCCTGTGTACGGAAGCTACATTCCAAGCCTGCAATAGTTGTGTTTACTAAGGCTAAAATCTCGCCATCACATAAAAATGCATTCGGAATAGAATCAACATTAAACTTATCATAAGAATGCAATTTCTCGGATTCTAACTCACTATAATTCTTAAATAATGAAAGTTTAATAGTCCAAGTAAGAACAGAATGATCAGGAAAGCCGAATGGAGCTATATCACTTATAAGACAAGCCTTGTTTATAAGGTCAACTGCCCGTATAACTGAAAATTCACTGAAATCTGATAGTTGTTCATGACTAACTAAACATTAATCCACTACAGAACACCCTTTAACAGATATGGAAGTAAAATCGTTGCACAGAAAGTTTCGACCGTTCAGCATACACATATTAATGTTAATTAAAAAATCAATCAGCATATCACCGTAAGCATTACTTTTAAAATCAACGACATCCCGTTCACATATATTATCAACACCAGATATAAAATCAACAGTATTACCACAACGACTGTTAAAATCGCCACATAAGTAGATTAGTCCTTCATTCTGATATTTATAAATATCTGATAATAAACTGTCAAAGAAGTTGTGGGCATCTACATTTCGACAAGAGTTCTCTGGTGGGATATAACAAACACATGGGAACAAGACGACAGATTCAAATGTATGCATTAGTTTAAGCCAAAGTATTCCTTCTATGGAGTCATCTAATATATGTATATCAAAACAGTCCAGAAGTTCCTCACGAATGAGAAATGCCACTCCACCTGATCCGGTTTTGGCTCGTACGTGTAGATTCGTCCGATTGTCCCCAAACCACCTGTAACCCTCAACTTCTAGAATATAATTGCCTGTGAGATGCGTCTCAGCAATACCGATAATGTCAAGATCCAAATGCTTCACACATGCATATCGAAGATTAAAATTGTCACTTTCTATATTAGAGTTCCAACCTCGAACGTTCCAAAACCCGGCAAGAATCTAGTTTCGACCACGAAAGCCCCCACGTCTACCGTTGTAATCGCCACCTCCTCGCCCACCACTTCGCTGGTTACGCCCTCGATCATTCGCACTGGCGTATTTGTATTTGTACTATGATATATAACGCTATGAAAGCCGCATTTTGAATGTACGTATCGTATACTGGGAGACTTGAATTGAATTGAATGTTGTTTAACGGCTCATCAACGCAGCATAGTTTATTTTGAGCCACCCCAGAGAGGGGAAGGATACATAGGAATCCGGGAACCGTGCCCTACTCTTATTATCGAATAGATTCCTATGGTTCTTTACTGTGCTCGGAGGATAGACCGATACACGGCACCGCCCGGTTTACGTCCCCATCCGACGGACGAGGCTAATGGAAAGTGTATTGCCCAAGAACACACCGACGAAACTCAGTGAGACAGATTCGCAAAAGCTTCCAGCTTAGTTCTAAATCCCGTTCCTTATTGTATAGTTAGTGGTGTAAAGTATGCACATATAACACATATATATTGTATGATGTAAACTGTATATACTCCTTGTGAATAACATATATGTTATGCCGCATTTGTCCTCAGGTTACATTAAGTAAATACTTCTTTGTATTTTACAACAATCCACATTCTCATATAACGTTATCTTAAAGATATATTTTCTTTGTCCCAAAGCACCATACCGAATCTGTCATTAAAATACACTTTGGACTATTCACAGACCTAATAAATGTCTGTGGACTATTATCTTAATATCTCGGAACAATTTGGATAATCTTAGCACTAGAGCTGACGTGCATATTTTATAATTATGCGCACTAAAATATGTTTACAAACCACAGTAATTTAGACGGTGTACATCAAATAGTATTATAATATGAAAAGAAATATATTTTAACATCATGGTAAGGCGTTACCTAGGTCAAAAGGTGTATCAAAACGGCGTGTAGCATACACATACAGATGCATATATATTAACAAAGACATCATTTTGCAAGATTAAAAGTTAAAGGTTTGTAAAAAGAAATATGGAATAAATGTACTTTAAACACATCAAGGGGAAAAAAGAATGGAATTGAATTGAATTTTATGGTGTACGGACAAAATCCCCACCGGACATAATCCCCTCCCATATATTTTAAGATAGGAGGAAAGGAGAATTCCCTTCAATGAAAAAACATGGGTAGGACATAATCCCTCCCATCCAATATACAAGGTAGGAGATAATCCCCTCTCCTCCTCCCCCCTCCCCCCCCCCCCCCACAACCCCCTCCGTCTATGTTTTAGTTTTATTATTATTATTCTCTTTATTTCCTCTTTGCAGAGATAAATGGAAGAAACAAGAAATATAATAATGTTATAGTTATGTTTGGAAATTAGCAAGTTTAATTAATTAATTGAAATCTGACATCATAGACAATTATGACCCAATTCATTCTCAGTTTGGCATATAAATTGATCAATAAATTAAAAGGTCGCATAGTTTTCATTTTTAAATTTGATTATGTTTCTTAAAGGAATGAAATATCACACAAACGTACAAAAAACGTTTATTTATTTTACTTTTTATTTTTCATCTATTTTTATTTTTCATCTATTCATATAATATAGACGCAATATATACAATACAAATTTATACAACTACATTGATGTATTAACACACAAGATAACAAATCAAAAAGTATTCTCCCAATGTAATATGCTTTAATTATGTTGCATATTTTCCAAATAACTTTATAGAATGTCAGGGCTGCCAAATCTCGGATTTTTCAGTCGCTCTCCGGATCTCCGGATTTAAGTGCACAATATCCGAATTTGCCATCAAAACAAAATGTTCATGATTTAACAGCTATATGTTCACAGTTCATCATCTCTTTCCCGAATTGGTACTGTTACGCTGACTCCCTAGTCAGAGGAGTATTTACAATGTCGAATCAATCGGAGTCGTCCGTGTAATGTATGACACGTGCAATAGCAGTAATATAACTTGTCAAGCTAATTGAAATAGCAAGTGTGAGGAACTAGCAACTCCTTGTGTGAGGTATCACTATAACAACCGCTGCCGTTGATGGTTATAATTTGTTTTATAATTATGAAGACTTTGTATTTGCATTTAGCACGCATCTGTGTAATATTCCATGGGAAAAAACAGTTGTGGTAGAAATTAAACCAAGTCGTTCTAATCGAATTACGCAGTCGTCCCTAAAATAAACTATTTGTGTGTGTGTTAAAGTAATGTAATCTATTATGCTCTATAACTATCAAACAATGCATCAACTTGTATTAACTGCATAAATAATTTAAATTTGCACTTTAAAAAAACAAGTGCGAAAATCAAGTCGCGCACTCCATTTCCATTTAAAAATGTTCTTCGCGCGTTTTAAATCTAAAATTTTAAAAATCTCGGGATTTTGTGTTAAAAAGTTTTGGCAGGCCTGGAATGTATATTCACACAAGTAAAGCACACATATTCGTTTATTATTGTTCACCTATCCATATAACATATGTTGATAAAAAATAAATATATTGATCCTTTGTATATAATAAGCACATTTAAAAACAAGTGCGAAAATCAAGTCGCGCACTCCATTTCCATTTAAAAATGTTCTTCGCGCGTTTTAAATCTAAAATTTTAAAAATCTCGGGATTTTGTGTTAAAAAGTTTTGGCAGACCTGGAATGTATATTCACACAAGTAAAGCACACATATTCGTTTATTATTGTTCACCTATCCATATAACATATGTTGATAAAAAATAAATATATTGATCCTTTGTATATAATAAGCACATTTAATTAAGCACAGTTCATGAGTATACTTTTATATTTTTAAGCCATTGACTAGTCTAACAAATATTTACAGTTTACTTTTATAAATGAAATGGCACATTTCACAATAAAAACATATAACAATGATAACACTCCACCGGCATTAATTTTTTTCACATGTTTAACATGTCCATGTTTAGGGGTCTTATGTACATTAGCACAAAACAGACTGATTGATTGTCTGTAGGCGGATAAAAAATGTCATTTACCTAGTTAAAACAAACAAGTATCTCTAATTTAATTAACAAGTATATATGAGTTAAAATTAAACATATCACTTAGACCAATTAATTAATTGACCTACTATAAGTATAATAAGGCATATCTCTGAATCCACTTACACTACTATAAGTATAATAAGGCATATCTCTGAATCCACTTACACATATTTTTAATAATAATAATTTGCAAGTATCAGTTATAAATTGCAATATTACTAATAAATTAATACAATATTACTAATTAATTAATACAATATTACTAATTTATTAGTTGATAATAATTACTAATGTGTGTACTTACACAAACTGCATATCAAGGTGGGTCTAGATGGTGTCCTACCTTGTTTATAATAGGAGTGATTTTGTCCTACCTTGTTTTTCATAGGGGGGATTTTGTCCTATCTGGTTTTTTAATATGTAGGGGGTGGGTGGGGGTGGAAGATTGTCCTATCATGTTTTTTACAGGGGCGGTGGGTTGGGTGGGATTTTATCCTACCGTGTAATTGTTTTTTACTGGGAATGATTTTGCCCTCTTTTCTTAATATATACGAGGTGTTTTTTTGTACAGGGTGGCTTATGTCCACAACAGAAACAATGGCGGAATCAATCTTACGAGGAGACTGTGGAGATGCGTGTCTGTGTAAATTAGTGAGTTAAAACTAAAAGTGTGATCGACAGGACGGTTTGAGAGTGAGATCGATAAAACGTTTATAGTGTTAATTTACAGAGAGTGGGCAATAAAGGCAGGGTAAAAGCAGTGTTCATCTGTGGCATAACATGATGGACAGAACTCACTGCCATCTTGAACTGATTCCGGGTTGGCACCAAAGCTATATGTGTTGGCAGTTTATTCCACTGGACAACTGCCAGTGGTAAAAAATAATATTTGTAAATAAATATTTACATTATTATGTATCTGTGTTAGGAAGAGGGGATGACTCGGGTCGTTCGTAAAGGCTACTGAATGTATGTGGGCACTGAGACGGCTACAAGTTAGCCCGTGAACTATTTTATACCGAAGAGTTGGTCTGGCATCAGTCCTCCACTGCTCCAGGGTACGCCATCCAAGATTATCCTGCATAACAGCAGGGAGTAAGTATATATTACTCCCTCTTTCATATGAAAAGTAGTTGTGTGGTATCCATCTAATGACCTGCGCTGGACCATTTCTGTAGCATGGGTGTATGCAAAGAAAGAAAGAAGGAAAGAAAAGAAAGAAAGAAAGAAAGAAAGAAAAGAAAGAAAGAAAGAAAGAAAGAAAGAAAGAAAGAAAGAAAGAAAGAATAGAAAGAAAGAAAGAAAGAAAAAAAGAAAGAAAGAAAAAACATTCAACAAATAAACGGACTGTGTAATATTATACACTGATAATCGACACAAATGCTACATCATATCATCTCCAGCACAGGTACCGGTTTAAAAAAAAGAAGTTATATTCTATTAAATACTGAAGGTCAGCATCGAGGAAATCCCAAAATATAGGCATGCATCTCTAAACAACAGCTGCAGTGTTAGTTTTTGAAGTCCCACAGAGCTGTCATATGCTGCAATCAACTCAGGAATAAATTATCTTTCCAATAACATACATTTTCATATGTCCACACCACATAAGAAAAGCTCTGGTGCTCGAAAAACACAGAAAACGTACCTGTTTTTAAAAATCGACTCTAAGCCAGTCCGTATTATTCGCCTATACAGACCCCCGTAGACCGCCGTTTAGCCTTTGTAGAAGCTCCCGCGGACATAACAACTCATCGACACTATTCCTTACGCACAATATGTCTTTATCCATGCAATAAATAATGTCCAAGTACCTTTCCGACGATCAAAAGTACACGTTTTCAAAAATCTCAGTATCCCACGACGCCATTTGCATTGAGAATGCCGGAAGTTGATAGCAAAGCCGCAGAAATACTTGTTAAATACTTGTGATCGTCGGAAAGGTACTTGGACATTATTTATTGCACGGATAACGACATATTGTGCGTAAGGAATAGTGTCGATGAGTTGTTATGTCTGCGGGAGCTTCTACAAAGGCTAAACAGCGGTCTACGGGGGTCTGTATAGGCGAATAATACGGACTGGCTTAGAGTCGATTTTTAAAAACAGGTACGTTTTCTGTGTTTTTCGAGCACCAGAGCTTTTCTTATGTGGTGTGGACATACCACGGCCGTTTAACTCACAACGAGTGTTATTTATCCTTCGGTTGAAATGTTGTGAGAAGCTTCCGTTCCTCGTTGTGAGGCCCCATATTTGATGAATGACAGAGTAAACAAGGTGAGTTTTTCCAAAATTTTGAAAAATAGAGGCCTTTGTGTAAAAATATCGAAATGCAGTTAGCTAGCTATGGGTTTTCCGAGTACGCACATGTAAAAATATTGACTGTTGGTGGACATCTTAATGGAAAAACCGTACGACGCAGTCAATCTGAAAGACTTGAAAACAGGAATGAACTTATCTCATGACCAAAAAAAACATCCGAAACGTCAATCCTGGTCGACGTTTGGTGCATAGGGATCACAAATAGATGCCCAAAAGTCGCCTGCGTAACTGTTTTCTTGAAATTCGTCATAGTAACGAAGATATACCCTTTTTTGCTTTGTTCCTCGTTGTGAGCACCATAACCTCGTTGTGAGCTACACAAATGCAGTATTTGTTTGGTCCGGAAATTTAATTTAGATGGCAAGAATATACTTTTTGATCCACTAAAGCAATTACTATCCATTTTGTTTAAATAGCTATCACAATTTTCATATCTCTTACGTCATATTTTCGGTCGATATCAAAAGGTAGACAGAGTATTTTGACATCCTTTGTAGTTGCCGAAACGCCGTACGTCAAATCTCTCAATTGATTGACAGCTGTGAAAGTACTAATGTAGGCGGGGCTAAACTGCTATTGATGTAAACAAAATTTCATATTGCATTATTTACCTACCCAAAGTGATTAAAATATTATTTAAAAACATTGTACCTACTTTTACACTGATGCCTGTGGTTCGTCCGTACGAGGTAACCCATATGATTAAAATTGTGTGTGCAATGTTGTATTGTGTTTATATTTTAAAAACCGAACGTTACTTTGTTTTTTTATATGAAAGTTGATGACAGTGATCAAAGGGTGTAACACTATCAAGTTAGACAACTCTTGAATGAATTTATCACAAATTATTGTTTTGCAACTAAGGAAATTTTGAAGTTTTGCGTGCAATGAACTATTGCCCCTTTATATAAAAAACCGTTGCTTGGTTTTATAAGAAAGTTAATTATTGTTTTCAGGAGTCTACAACAATCTGGTTAGATACTTCAGTGCTTATTTTGTATGCAATTTTCAGCAATTTCTACTGAAACAAGTAATATTGACAGCGCTACCACCGGGGCATAACGCAGCTTCTTGTTCAATTAAAACAATATTTCTGTTTCTAGTTCGTCTGTAGACTTTAAATTAAAATTATTATTTTTTATATTTCAGCAAGTACAGCTAAACCAAACAGTTTTGCCACCCAAAGATAAAAAATGTGCCTGTCACATCTGCAACACGATGTTTACAAACAGATTTAATTTGCAAAGACATGCCAGAGTGATACATAGTGGCGAAAAGTCCTTTAAATGTAAAACAGAAGGTTGTCAGGAAACATTTTCTTACAATAGAGACTTAAAAGTGCACAAAACGAAATGCCATGCGGAAGGTCAAACCTTTAAATGTAAGTCATGTGACAAGGTTTTCATCTACAGGAGTAGTTGGAAACGGCACCGAGAGAGCTGCTTATCAACCGAGATAAATAAGGTAAATTGTACCGTTTGTGGCAAGTTCTTCAAGACTTCAGATTCTTTGCGACATCACCGGAAGTATGTTCATGAGAAGCAAAACCTCAAAGGGGTACAGTGTGACCTATGTGGCAGAATATTCAGCAGACCACAAGAGTTGGGAAAGCACAAGAAAAGCATGTTCCATAAAGACGACAAATGACTGAACTGTTCAAGCATTCTGTAAATTGAACAAATATGGTCAGAGATGAAGATGTGTTGTAGTGTATTCGGTCAATTTGCCATATTTTTCAAGGCATTAACATTACTCCAATGTTAATTTGTAGTACGCATTGGTGCACCAATAACCTACCCATCGGTATTGACCAATGGATCATATGCATACTGGTGTTGTTCTTGTTCTAAAGTTTTATTCTGAAATTGTTCTTAAGCAATGTGTGTATATGACGTTGATTGTTTCTTGACGATTTAAACATGTTTAAGGTTAATCAATCGGGTAAAATATATTTAAATTAAGGGTATTATACTAGTGTTCATTTATAAGGTAATTGACTAAGATAAATGAGTTAAAATTGTTACAGATATGTCATCGCACATAAACATGATACATAATTAGATATATTCAGGAGACTGATATTTAAAAACAGTACAGACTATGATTAAAACGGTGAAAATATCTGACATTTACTTTTGAGTTGAATTTTTTTTTTTAATATGTCTGTGTTTCCATAGCTACATAATATTAAATATTTTAGTAACGATTTGCACAAAATACAACTGTTACACATAAGTTTGCCTTTATTTTATGTTTTTATTGATATAGAGTAGTTTTTATTAGAAAATCTCCTTACAGTTGTCAAGCAAACCGTAGCATAAATACTATATTATGTTGATTTTTGAATGTTTTTTAGATTTTTTAGTACTGTCATTTTTTCGGATCTAAAAGCCAACATACTTGTAAATATAGCTTTTCGTGAAAATACACGTGATTGTAAGATCTAAAAAAGATAAAGAGCAGGTTTCATAGAAACTAGCAAGGTTTCTAAATCCCATATGTTGTATATCTTCCATTTTTTGTTTCAAAAGTTTACGGTACGAGATTTATGCAGTTAAAGTATGTCTTAATAACATTCTGTTTAACCTGCGCACATCAATTATGAAGCCCTCCATTCATTGCATTTGTTACCATTAGGATGAAAGCGCTGAAACGAATGGCAATTGTTTAATTTTCATTAGTGTGACTCACCATAAAGATTCGTTTAGTTTTCATTCATTGAAGCTTAATGCTAAAGTTTAAATTGTCTATGTTCACTTTAGGAAAGTTACTTGTATAAGTAAGTAAGTAAGTAAGTAAATATTTTATTATAGTGACATGTGCATACAATATATATTACAAATAGTTATGTACAAATTACAAGCACCCGGTCCATTGGACCTATAAGTCACCTGTACTGATAAAGTAATAACAGTACGTGAAGTAGAAGTACTTAAAATATGGCAAGTTCAATCAAATTGCAATAGCTCAATGTATAAGTGTTGTATTTAAGCAGGAAGAATAGCCCTTTTAACCTCAATAACAAGTCGATTTTAAGAAAATGTGTACTATTTTACCAATTTACTCCTACATTAAATGAAGTCCAATTAGTCGTTTTGAAGAAATCAGCAGTCGCTCCATACTGTAATTATTTTCTTTACAATGATGCTTTCGATGTATTCCACGACAATTTATTATTTATATGATGGCGATTTATGCTGTGATTCATTTGTTTCAACACAATCATTTATATATATATAGATTATATGAGACATATACTCAGAAAGGATTACCAAACTAGTCAGTTTAATGATTTTATTTGTTTTTATACTAAAGTTCCATTTTATATGCTGTGATGATTTATACTGTGATTCATTTTGTTCAAACACAATCATTTTCTAATTATATGTTTGCAAATAAAAATATAGCTGTTTTGTTATT